>CM060834.1:95811808-96059308 GCA_030762175.1 Metallyticus violacea
AATAAAGAAATGCTCGTTGGATTAGATCTAGTGTGCCCCAACTTGAATGTACAGTTGTGAATCCTGAAAATCATCTATGGAGGTTGTGGTTGAGGCTGCGTATTGTTGCTTAATACTCGTCCTTGATTGGGAGTTAAATGATAGTAGAGCTGTTTTTTCTGATAACGAAAAACAAAAGACAAAGGCTTTCGATTTCTAAAAATAACTACAGATAACAATTTGGAATGTCAGGAGCCTTAAAAGAAAAACTCGGAACTGGTTTATAGAATCAAAGAAAATCATGTAGCTGCTTCAATAAAAATGAAATTACCAAACACTATACATATTAATTAATAAATAAATGTCGGGTTTTGATATTCTTTAAGAACAGGAAAACTATGACGCGTTGACATCAGTAGACGAAAAAAGACCTGAACGAAATAGGAATACAAGGAACGGAAATCAGTAACAAGGAATCTTAAAATATAGAATCAAGAGCACGAAGACTTTCAAAGAAAAAATTAAATCCCTGACCCAACCACAGTGGACAGAAGAGAGGAAGAGAATACAGCACGGAGGAGACTGGGCGAGGATCAAAGCTCAGAAGCTGAAATCGGATTAACGTGTAGCTTTCAAACTAATTGGCGTAATTCAATTATATTGGACATGGACATATCTTGTTATGTGATAAGCACAGTTCCGGAAGGACAAGAGCAGCGACGTGACGGGTATGTGTGAAACACACCCGCGAAGGCCGATAGTGTGCCCCTTGTTGTTGCGGGGTCGTCAAAAGTCATCATCCCTTGTTACAAGCTGAACTGTATACACACAGTACAGCACGAGCCTATACAAAGTGGGAGAGTACGTCTTCATTATCCGCACTTAATGGGAAATTGTGTTAATAAAGGAGGGTCAAAGATAGGTATTGCATAGTTTGGGGTAAGAAAACCATCAGCAAACTGTTCATTGAGTTTTTAGTAGAACAGAAGCTGCCATTATATTATTGAATGTCCATTAAGAAGCAAAGATATAAGAATAAACAATGAAAAAACTTGCAGTTCTCCGCACAGAAAGTCTTGCATAAACTGCTGCAGAAAATGGAGGTTTCTACATGTACATATCAATAAGCTAAAGAACGAAATAAAGAAAGAGAAGAAAAGCAAAGGTGCAAAAAAACAAAAAAACAAAAAACAAAAAAAAAAAAAAAAAAAAAAAACGCGCGTGCGCGCACACACACACCTGTTATTCAATTGAACTTCCAAACGAGTGAAGACACTCAATTTTTGCCTTTGGTTCGAGCAGTATGTCGATAAACAATAGCGAATGCACAACTACACGTGTTCCTCCGGCTGGGCAGGTTTCACCTGTGGCCAACTCAGGTCTCAGAAAAACTTTTAGGCTCGCAGAAATTTTACAACACCTTTTCATTATAAAAAATAATAGGGTGTCATGTACTCTGTTGCGGCGCCGATAGACACGGATATTTTTAATTACTTTGTTAATCAGTTTGGCGACGAGGTTCTCCGTAGTTATTTTCAGCAAGATGGTGCCACTTACCACGTTATCAAAGTCATCAAATCTGACTTTTTTTATCCTCTTTAAACATTGTGTAAGTACTAAATGCTACTAAGACGCCTCATAACTCTATCATTGTTCTTCCTATGATGCATACAAAGAGGAAATGTTTATTCAACAAACAGGAGAGAAATTGTAAAAATTGAGAATTTGTTGCTATGACATCGTAACAAAGAGAGCAGTGAAACTATTTTAACGCTTGAGATAAGATTTTAACGTTTCTTATTCATGAAAATATACACATATCAAATTTCACTGGCGTGTATTGGTTTGAAATTTGCAAAGGTAAATAACGGATCAAAAGCAAATAAAACATTCAGTGTTTTGTGAACGGGAGGTTTTTAATAATGACCCTCAAATGCAACAGAGGACTTACATAGCGTCCACGGAAACACTACGTGATTATAAATATATACTGTGTAGTTTACGGTAATTATATTTAATGAAGCTAGTGACATTAGACACTCACAAACTTCAATGTTTAATTCACAGACACTCAATGTGTGCTCTACATGTCACGCCGAAGATATCAGGGCGATATTCCCTGAAAAGTGTATCTTCAACGCCCAACGTATTTACATGACACACAGAAAGTTGTTTTGGAGGGTCATCAGGTTTCAACTAATGCACTGATTGCATTTGTAAAGGCGAAACATCTGAGACAGACCTACGAAGGATCATGAACACGGTGGCTTTAGGGATGTTCAACTGCAGGATAGCCCTAGGCATAGACTTTTTAGGACTGCGTGCAAACGTCTCTTGCACACATTCCACAGTTTGCTCATTGACAGGTTGTTTCTCCGAACGGCCTTTCCTTTATCACATACGCATGAGTTCTCGACCATATCTTCATACCATTTCACAATCGTCTTGTCACTAGTTGCATGATATTGAAATTGCTTTCTGAAGGCAGCTAAGCTGTTACTAAAATCTTTTCTTGGTATTCCAAAACACTTTAACTTTATTCCTGGGGGATCGCAATTAACTCTCTAAATAGAAGCAGAAATAAAACTGAATTGAAACGTAAACATTCGCATAATTTGCTTCAATCCACAATGCTACACATGAACAAACGAAAGAGAGGCAAGTGTTTACTATCAGATAGCAGGCCGCATTCTAAACTAATTAACCATTTTCAGCAGTACTTAAAATTTTACTAACGTACCTGAAGGACACATGAGGACGGTCATAAGGGCCGGGAGGTTTACATCTAAGCCTGTTGTTGCAAGACGGAAAATATTGAGAAGAGAAAACGTCTATGAGGCAACTTCTTTACATATGCTTAATATACTTTCACTTAAGTAGGGTCGGTCCTGGTGGTTTAATGGTAACCGTACTTGCCTCCTAAACCCAAGATCGCGGGTTCAAACCTGGCCATCATCGATGAATTTTTTCGGGGCGTAAAAATCCTAAGTATGGCTTCCTTCGGAAGGGAAGTAAAGCCGTGGGTCCCGTGTCGTACATTTACGGCACGAAAAAGAATCTCAAGCCTGAAAGAAGAGGCCTCTGAGCAAAGTTTGTCGGCCGTTTCACGCCCTGAGTTGAATGAGACGCTGATGACCTGAGATGTTAAACAGCGTCCGTAAATAAAACAAATCAGCACATAAGTAGGTGCTTCGAAACATTGATGCAATTTTTCGTCTAAAGTCGCATATATGAAGAAAAATGTTCGTCGGAAGGAAGTTAGAAGAATTCTAACCCCTTTTCCTTCCTGTTTTAAAGGAAAGGATCTCCATGCATTTTATAATTAATTTTAAAGAGCAATATATAATAATCTGAATCTTATAGTAACAGTTGGTTTGAACACCCATAGCTGCAGGTGTTCGTTGAGTGAAATTGTTATACTGCAGTATCGCTAATGTAGAAGTATACCGCAGGAACGCTAATTAAGTAATTAATAAATTAATCGTAATTTCAGAGAAAGCTACAGAATGTTTTGTTTTATTATAATTTGGATAGCACAGTTGTTTATGGAAGAGGGGTCGCATTGTAAGTATCGGCGGGCAGATGTGTGTTATCAATAAATTTGCATCATTGATAACATGCACAAGGATGACCATTTTAATAGTCAATATGAATTTTATGAAAAAATTAAGAACAAGAAAATAAAAAATATATATTTATATATAAAATATCCTTCTTACATTACAATAATCGCAATGAAGCAGACTAATTGCTGATCTTTCAGGAATACCAACAAGTTACAGTAAATGTATAATGGGAAAACAAAAAAATTACAGTCTCGGGAGCTCTTTGAAAAATGCAACACAATATAATGGGATAATTTAATTAATTAATTGGAAAGCTATCTATACGGAAAATAAAAAGGATAAAACAACTAAATAAATATTATAATGTAAATACACTATATTTTATAAAGATAAACTATTTTTAGAAAAAGTACATTTCACCAAAACAAGAAAAAAATGAACATGGTTCTTAAAGTAGATATATAACTTTTGAGATAAGAACAATTTGTTTTAATGCCTCTATAGAAGGTAATCAATCTTAATTTCTACTCATTGTGCTGCATCCTTCAACCTACCCCTTTGAGAAGCACGCACATCTTGATATACTCCTGGCTTATCTCGAGTTGCTGACACAGAATGAAAATGTGTTTCTACACATAAAATGGAAGTTGAAAACATCAAGTGGTCTTTAAGTGTTTCCCTAACAATCTAAGAAATAAAGGTCAGTGGAACGACTGGATTACAATCAATCCACCGCTCATATAATGTCTATGTTATGTGTCCTGGAGCATAGGATATAAAATAGGGCAGTTCCTCATCATGCATGTAATGCGCTGATAGCCTCTGATTATATGATTCTTCCTCCAGCAAGAGAGGTAATTCGTTTACTTTGAAATGATAAATAACACAATTTAATTCGTTTTGTAGAATGGAACGTTCTGTTACTTTATAAGCTCGTAAGTGGAGCTCTGCTTTTGGTCACATGTTAAGTGTTCGTCAATTAGAGAACCTTCGTTTTGAACGTATAGCATGGTGCAAAACCAGTTCAAGCTACAGCGAAGGTACCTCCCCTCTCCTTCTTCCCTCTATTTTACTTGCAGGAGAGGTGGGGTGGGTTACCCCTAAGCTAATACCTCATACACAATTACACTGTTCCGGAATGGCTGAAGCTTCTTGGTACCCAAAAGCACAGCTCTGCTCAAAAGTTATTTATAAATATGTGCCGGTGCTTTAGTTTTTCAACAACCGGCACTTTGTCACTACGGAAATTAACACTCTCACTTCTCACGACAGCCTCTAATGACCGTCTCATCAATAATCAAATTCTTTTTTGTGAAAAGTGTATCTTCAACACACTTATGGCGCGACTCCAATCTGACGTGTTTTACTTGTGACAGGACTGGAAACAGGGGGACTGCTCCGCACAAGTAACCTATTAACATTCCTATCTAAAAGATATCAACTGTCACTTCTCCTGCTACTGCTGCCGCCGCCGCCATCACCACCACCCTATCGATGGGAGTACTACAGTGCGGTCCATTTCAAACCTGCCGGCTTCTAGAGGGCCGTACGGGCTGATGTTTTTGAGATGCCGCATTCTCGCCTGAACATCTACAAGTTTCTCCTTTATCTTCGTAAGTTTCACAAATGAATATTGGCTGCTCGACACTGTACCGCATCATTGTAAACAAGGGATTTACTGCAATTCGGGTGTTTTCAACAAGATGTTAAAAGGACACTGACCGGCCGGCCGGTGCGACGTGCGTGGTGATTAATTTTCTTCCCCTGAGGGAGCGGACGGTTCTCCCCCGCACGCTGTACGGTTCGCTAAAACGCCGGCAGGTTTGAAATGGACCACACAGCACTACTAGATACTACAATAACTACTACTACTAATAGTACTACAACCACACAAGCAGCACTTCTTACATTTGGAACGAATATTACAGTAAGAAGTTAACATAATTTAATGAATGTATAGACGTATACCGTAATACACAATAACGAATATTTATATATAATGTATTTACGATTTGGATAAACTTAAAAATAGATTTCGCGTAAAGTTCTAATTATGATCGTGTAAAATTTATATTCCTGTAACCAAAATGAAATGCAACAATACTTTAAGATATTTTAGTCATATATTACATTACAATACAATACATTATTCGCTTGTAGACCGCTGTTATAAGGAACTGGACAATTCAATAAACTAAATCGTAAATGCCCATTGCATTGTGACAAAATAGTATGAAGAACACAGCATTAAATTAATACGTCCTTTCTTGCAAGCATCATTCCGTTTCAAACATTCTTTTATACATTCTAATGAAACTGATTATATGCCTATGGTTTCCCCAATTTTTACAGATACTCGAATATGGCAAGAAGAAGGATTTGACGTCTGATTTATTGCATTTCAGTTTCCCTCCGCGGAAAGCATGAATTTTTCATGTTTTTCGACAGTCGAAGTGATGGATGGTTTCGTATTTTCTGCTGAAATGGCGTTACAGTGCACTTTTACAAAGAGAAATAGGATATTTAATTCCTTACAATACCCTCTTTCACTTTATTCCGCATTGCTGTGATATTCGTTCAATGACAAACTTTGGATTTGAAGGATTAGAAATATCTTATATTATAGAAGCTTACAGTGTAGAGGTGATGAAACTAAACTCTACTCTTGGAGTTGACAAGAGTATTTTATATTCGGTTAGAGATGCATTTTAAAACCAAACATGTTATTTACTGTTCATCGTTATAGATATAAGTCAATTTTTTTAACGTTCAAGATTTTTGCTTAACGTATACCTGTTTAGTTACTTTTAAATAAAATGATATAAACGTTACCCTAGTAAACACACTGAGAAAAAGGATATACGTTTACAATAAGAGAACTACTTTCGCCTCGATCAATGTGCTTTTGTCTCATTCCTCTATGGTAATCATAAAACACTCTTAATGTATTCAATTTGAAACAATATGAAATTGCATTTTATTATATGAAGTTAAATGAAAAAAATAATAACGAGAAAGACAAAGATATAGAGAAAGAGAGAGGTACTGATGAATCATGAATTTCTTGAACTAATAACACATGGATTAGGAAAGGTTTGTAGGTATTCATGCCAAACTCTGAGCCCAGTAGTTTATTTTAGAAAATGCCAAGAATAATAGCTGTACAGAATTAACATAGGTAATTAGAGGTTTTAGAACTTTAATGGGCCGAAATTAAAAGTATAATGCAAAAAAGTATTTGATGGAATGTAGTTTCTACTAAATGCTATTTGCAGAAAGATACCTTAGGTAAATGTAAATTACAAGAAAATGAAGAGAATGTGAACAACAATGAATAATCATGATAAATATATTTTCTATTGTCATTTTAAAAGTAATCATAATTACTTGTTTATTGCCAATGTTGTAGGTGCTATTTGCATATTGAGTGATCAAGTGTTCAGGTATTTTGTATAGAGGCTCTCTATTAACAATTTTCAATAATTTGACATTCTAAATATACTAGAATTCCAAGTAAATGTAAAAGAAGAATTTGTCCCTGCTGCTATTACTACTACTATTACTATTACTACTACTATTACTACTACTATTACTACTACTACTACTATTACTATTACTACTATTACTATTACTACTACTATTACTATTACTATTACTACTACTATTACTACTATTACTATTACTACTACTATTACTACTGCTATTACTACTACTACTACTACTACTATTACTACTACTACTATTACTAGTGCTATTACTACTACTACTATTACTATTACAACGACTATTACTATTACAACGACTATTACTATTACTACTACTATTACTACTACAACTACTACTATTACTACTACTACAATACTACTATTACTACAACTACTATTACTACTAATATAACTACTTCTACTACCTCTACTACTACAATATTACTAATATTACAAACATCTGCACCACTTCACTATTGCCACCAAGATTACAGCTATTAGTACCATTAACACTATTGCTCTGCTCTTAGAATCATTTCACCATTATCATACTTTTCTACTTCATTTTTTTATATTTATTCAATTTTTACACCAATTTATATTTGGGTATAAACAACTATAATATGTATGATTTTATGCTAAAGAAATTTAAGTTTGAAAATAGCCGTGTAAATTTTTGCAGAGATAATGTAATGTTGATTGCTTTCTTTCCTTTTTCTATTTTATCAACGTTATCTTTTTGTTTTAGTATTTTAAAACGTTTTGCGTCTTACCCTTTCTACTAAAACACATGAGCAAGAAAAAATTAACGTAAGTTGACACAAAATTAAAAATGTCCAGATCTGACTTTATGTACAAAAATCAATAATATAGCTTTAAATTTATTTCTATTTTTATTTTTAATTTTGTGTATAATTATAACGGAGAACCACAACTGTCAATGAGTACAGTGAACTATATAGTGGTGTCAAATAAGTATATTCTGAAACCTGTAATTTTTATGTTATTGAATTAAAAGTTAAAGCAGCTTAGACACAAGTATTTATAGTCATTATTAATAATATGAACTTTCATGTGCTGTTAAATGTAACACGTTTGATAACAAAACATCAGCGAAGATTAACAATGTTGGTCAATTATTCTTGTTCTTACCAGGCCCTTATACAAAGTGATATATAAAGTCCTTATGATAAGACTAAAATAATTTTATCAACATTTTTGCCTCTCTGATTAGGGAATCAATCATCCTCTCAATGTAAATAGTCGGTACTACATGGCAAACAGGTTGGGACTGTAGGGTAGAAAATTGCGTCTACATGTCGATATTGCAGCAAACTTTTTATAAATAAACATTTCGTCCCGTTATTCAAGCACATGGTGTGATAATCGCGAGTAAAGATAGGATAAAGGGTAAAATGCTCTAGCTATTTTTCTAAACACAAAACCGCACCAGTTCATTTTTATATAATTAGTACTGCTGAGTAACTAAAATAATGAACAAAGGTTAATACAAATAACCTATATTTAAGGAAAACAGCATTGCTTGGGGAATGTGCCTTGCTAATTTATTATATAGGAATCTGGAACTATTACAGAATAATAAATAGAGGCTTCTGAAGATGGATATAGGTGTGTTAGGAGTGTGACACTGTATAACTGCTATTAGAAAAGAAAATGTCCAATGTAACAAGAAGCATTTTTAAAATAAATCAATTATCAACCAAAATGTTGCAAAATCATTCATGCAAAGAATGAACCAAACCAATCATGTTAATCACTTAATCCATTCACGTTAGATAACACTTAGGCCCCTAGCGTAGCAAAATATTTTTAAAAAATTCAAAAGAAAATAGAAATTAATAATTTATTAAGATAGATGACGCATTTAGAGTGATTTCTTCACAGATAGAAAGGAACTAATGAAGTCTGTCTTGATACGCGCAAATACATCCCACTGTTACTTATTTGTTTATCAAATGCGCACGTAACACAAATACTTTTATCTTATATCTCACACTCACTTTCACGCTATTCTACAGACTGACAATAAAAAATAAACAGGAATATGTTAGTACTTTAAATCTTGTTTCACTGATGTACATAAAGAAGAGTTATTTTACATTTTAAATTTGTTTACATATCTGCATTGAGAATAATGAAAGCCACTAAATACAGAATTATGTGTTTCTACTTTAATATAATCATCTTTACTCTCTGAGACAAAGACAACAGCAGTGATTAATTAGAGAATAAGGAAATTATTCTATTGTTTTAAATATCCAAACGGTGTACATATCTGCACTAAAATTTAGGAATTAATTTTGAACAAACTTAACTAAGTTAAAGCATTTTAACACAAAACACAAAGTAGCAGAGTTTTCTAAATCACAGCTCAGAAATATTAAAACAAGTTGAATTTACTGGATGTAAAAAGTAAATAAATAAGCAAGAAGCCTCACCTGGTATCAGACCGGAAAGGAGGAGTGTAAACACTAAAAATATCATTGTTTATCTTGAAAGACAGGCTTCACTGTTAATTTATCGCTAACAAAAACTCAACAGGTTATTTGACATCACTAACTCAGAATATGTGATGACGTTAGAGGAAAGTACCTCTATATGAATACCCGCTCGCCACGACACTGCCTCTCTAAGGCATTTCTAGCTGCCAACCATGTGTTCGCAGTTTATCGAGCATGCTCCCAGGATTTTCAGACGCTCCACTTTTCGAATTTTCATTTAGCCTCTCAGTGCGAAGAATTAATCTCAGATTTTCAATATTTGAATAATAAAAGTTTGCTTACAATGTTATTGTGTATATATATATATATATATATATATATATATATATATATAAACACAAGAATTTATAAAATAGTATATCTTAAATAAGAAATTCTTATATCAGTTATAATTATTTATGTTGCTCTATGAGAGAATACATGAATTATTTACCGAATGCATAGTCCATCCAAAAACAGCTCATAATTTTTAAGAATGAAAATATTTACTGGGTGTGAAACTCTTCTTATTTAAAAGCAACAACAACAGCAGCAACAACAACGACAACAACAACAACAATAATAATAATAATAATAATAATAATAATAATAATAATAATAATAATAATAATAATAATAATATCTAGCATTCAGTTTTAAAATAGGTTTGATTAAAGGAACGATTCAAACACATTTTAAAAGCCTATGCCTAATTTTGAAATTAATTTGAAATAATATATGCAAAGAATGAAATACAAAACTTGTAACTGCGGATTAATATTCATTATTGATCTTTGTAAAGAACAGGCTGTACATTAAGGAACGAAATAGCACAACCAGTTAATGCCCACAGAACAACAGAACTGTAAAGCAAAATAGGCAAATTGAAATAGAAAAACGCCTAAATGTCTGAGGATGAAACATACCTAATATAAAAATAAAAAATAACGAAAACAAACAAAAAACCAGTTCTAGAAGTTATAAACAATAATTAAAGGATTTTAATGATTAGATCTAAACAATGTATTAAACGTTTCGAACAAACTTTCATATCTATATGCTTTATTTAATGTTTACAAACCAAAAAACAAATTCATTTTAAAACCTTAGAGAAGGAGATTATGTATGACATTAAGAAAATTAAGCGGTCCTTATATGAAAAATATGAATTAAAGTATCGTTTCTTATTGTACAAGGAAAAAAGAAAAAAAAAAACGTCTGTTTAGAGATTATGTTTAAAAACTCGTAATGATGTTCGCACTTGAATCTAACAAATACAATCGTAATGCTAAACAGATTTAAACTCTCAGATACTAATATTGGGAGGGCTATGTAGAGTGCTAAGAGTAATATTTATTATAATTGGGGCTAGATAGTATTATTTAACTTTCTTCCTTCCTTCTAATATATAATATTCTAATATTCTAATATATACAGGGTTTTAAAAAGTTTCCATTACTTTAGGAGGCGATAAACTGCTTCAAAACAATAAAATATGGTTTATATACATGGGTCCTACATCACATACTTTCTGAGATCTGAACACTTGAATCATAATTGACACCCCTGGCATGAAAAACTGATACGTCTCAAGGAATGATGAAAAGAAAAGTTTGGTTGCGGATACTAGAACAGTCGTTGCATTGGCGCTCCGTCATTTGTCACAACAAGATCAACAACATGTTTTGTTATTTTCTGTGTCAAAGTAAAATTTAGTCTGCAGTCAGCTGTGTGGTTCCCAGTTTAAGTCGTGTTAGTGTGCGTTTGTGTACATTATTCTTAAATTTGGGTACTACATGGTGTCTTACCTACTTACAGTAGAAAGGACTGAATTTTGTGGTTATGTTATTGTGATGTTTGTATGATACAGTACTGTATTTTCTCCAATGCAGATTTACTGAGATTAGGCTTAGCAAATGGAAATAACCTTCAAGCCGTGTGCTCTATGCTGAAATATATCCAGCACGCAGGAACCATCTGTTAAGCTGTTCTCTAGCACTCGAAAAGATAGACAGTGGAAGGTTTCGCCCAGTTCGCACGTGTGATATGGAGGAGAGTGTGCTTGGTTTAGTGGAAGATATTCCCGAAACCCTTGTGCGACGAAAAATAGCAGTGGAAGTCATTAATCAGTTCTAGCCTGGGCGGTACTTCATGAACAATTGGTGTACCCATACCAAGTCCTTAGGTCATCAAACCACCCATCCAGATTGCAGTTTTGCTAATGTTTCTTGCAAAAGTGCGGTTCAGATCCGCTGTTTACAGCTAAGGTTTGTTTATTGATGAAACGGGGTTCGCAAGAGATGGTGTAACGAATTTCATAATCAGAATGTGTTGACTGCTAAATCCCCATGCAGTTCAAGAAACAAGCCATCTGTACCAATTCTCAATCAAAGCAAGGGCAGGCGTTCTTGGCGATAGATTAATAGGGTCATATGTGCTACCATAGAAGTTAACTGGGACTTGCTATCAGGACCTTCTTACTTAGGTATTTACTTTGCTGGAGGTTGTGCCATGTCAGCAAAGGCTACAGGTGTAGTTCGTGCATTTTATACGAAATGTGCATGAACATCTAACGCTGACATATTTGGACCACTGGATTGGTCGGGGAGGCCTACACCTTGACCTGCTCGTTTCCAGGCCTAAATCCCCAAGACCCTTGGTTATAGGGAAATATGAAGGAATTGGTCTATGCCACTCTCCAATCAATTATGTGCACAAATCATATCTTCATTGATTATCAATACATACAATTTCAAATAGTGAGTGTTTCTTTACGCCAAGTGGCAGACGGGTGTTTTGCCATGAAGGACGTCACATTGAGTATCTCTTATGAACGTTATCAGATCTCAGAAAGTGTGTGCTGTAGGATCTGTGTTTATTATATTTATTGCTTGTTTTGTTGCATATCACTTTGCTGTCACTTCCAAAATATTTGATACTTTTTTAAACCCTTGCATATTTCTTAGAATATCCTCATATGTGGACACTAATAAAAGTTTTTGTTCACTAAGATGTTAAAAATATGTCATTGACAATTCGTCTACAGTGAATTAAATTTATGATACGAAGTCTTTAACATAAATGTTGGAAATTTCAGGTTAATTTATAAAAATGTGAAATTCGACCGTACATTTGCTGCTTAAAGCACTCGCGAGCGCTGGGATTTCAGCAACTATGTGACTGCCACGGGTGGCCGAGGTCGTTAAGAAGCGGACTCGTAAGCGGGAGATCTGGGGTTCGAATCCTGCCAGGACCGACCTCCCTGACTGAAGTTTTATCCAGGTTTTCCCAGTCCTCATAACTGGCAAATGCCGGGAAGTTATCCTAAACTTAGGCCTGGAAGGTTTCCTTCTTTAAAACATCCTTTCCCAGTATATGATTTCATTTCATGTATCATCAGTGTCACCGCCTGTGGTGCCTCAGTAGTAAAAACGGTCGTTAAACACTAATAAAAACTATGGAGAAAAGAACCTCACGGCCGGCGACTGCAGTATAGGCGACGAATTCCCTATAGGTATGTGTGTTTGTGTGTTGAATTGTAGCGCCTGTAGAAAATGTTTCGTATTGAACATGTGGTAAAGAAATTGCCTCATCAAGAATGTGCAAAGACAATTTCTCAAAGACTCCAAACCCACATGATTACGGTGCTTTTCTTCTTTTCTTTTCTTTTGTTTCTTCTTCCTCTTTTCATTTCCTCTACTTTACATTTACCATATGAATACAACATTTTATTCTTCTTCATTGGATGTCATCATCTTGCTTTCTTTCTGTACTCTTTTCTTGTATTTGTTTCTTATACCTTTCATTTTCAAAGTCATTTTATTCCTCTTTCTTTCTCATTTTTTCCCTCCCTGGGGTGTATTTTATTTCTTGGCAAACAATATAAACAAATGCAAATAAGCTTTCAGGTTCAAATGATGAATTTTGGATATATTTGGAGAAATTAATAATCTGTATTACTAATAAATTCGCATTTTGTTACCGCCCAAAATTATTTAATATTACTCTTTTAAGGGCAAAGACAATTTTCTCTCTAGATAACTGTATCAAATGCAGTCGAACGAGATCCATTAGTACAAAATGCACAATGGATCACATTGATGTACTGTACAGTGTATTAATATTTAAAGTATCCGAAGTGGGCATATATCGATTTATATAAAACACTCACTTATTCACCCTTATAGATGCAACATTTTGATAAGATTTTCTTGAGAATTAAAAATTAAAATGTAATTATTCATGACTTCGTTCAAAGTTTACTAAAGCAGGGCGAAATCAGACAAGTCTAGCGCGGATTTTATTTTGACAGAAGCGCGAGGAGCGTGCCAAGAATCTGAAGAAAATAAACAATTTTAAAACCCTATTCATATTTGATAAATGTTAAAACTTTGAAACTCTTGTGAAATAACAAACAATTTATACATCTCAATCCGCCAGACATTTCTGCAGCACATCTATTTCTTCATACATTATTTGCCGACGAAGTGTTTTATCAGTGTAAGCAGTAAAGCAAAAGCACCAAACAAAAGATAATGGAATAAATAAAAGCTTGGAATAGCTCACCAAATGTCAATAATTATTCAAAGGCTATTGTTTGGTATGCCGTTCAGAATGAAAAGAATAGCCAGGCACTGTTATATGAAAACAAAGAAAATGTCAAGCACTAGACATAGAAATGAAATGAGCGCACTGATATAATCTATCTACAAAGCGTAAGCCTTTGTTCCGGCTGCGGTTAGAAATCGCAATCTATGAAATAATGCTATGAAAGGAATAGTTACTTTCCATTGGAGATGGGAGTAAACATACAAAGAATTGAACAATATCAACCAATGAAAATAGAAAAAGACTGTACTTCCCCTGTAGCATACAAATTCTTTTCTTCTCCGGAAGAAAATCGGAGAAGCGAATAAGAAAAACCTGTACCCTAAGGACTTCACTTTGAGGTGGCGAGCTTGGCGAAACACAAAAGCATATCACTTGCAGAGACGTGGAAGTAAGTGGAGCTTCTGTATGCCATTTGATTAATTTGTAAGTATCTAATATACCGTTTTGGAATTGTGTACATGTTTGTAGTTACTTCTTAAATTTTAGTTCAGAATTTAATCATTCCTTAGGCAAAATAAATACTCTTCTTCTAGGCTGTCTAAAAATACCTCAAACACACTTCGCCCTTCATTTTTCTTTTCGATAGTAATTTTTACAGACTATTATACCAACATTGATAACAGAACGCACTAAGTTCAAATTCCATAGAAATGGCACTTATATTAATGTTTCTTCTTTTTATCCAAGATGTCGGTTTTCGCGAAGGACCGAATTCTGTACGAAAAGAGATTAACAAAATAAAGAGGACAACGTAGATTCTGAAAACAATTCATGAACAATGATTTCGGCATCTTTGACCTCTCAAAGTCATGCACTAAAATATAGGAAAAATTTATGCATAATGAGATATCACAGTTGTTGTGATTAACGATAGATATACACAACTAGAGTTTTTTTTAAGGTTTTTCATGGCAACTGGTTCATCACCTATCTGATTTGTAAGCACAGGGGAAAGATCCACGTAATTGATTGACGTTTTTGCAATTACAATTTCAATTACATTGCAAATAAGCACATGCCTTATGACAGATGATGAAAATGTTGTCCTGCTAAATATGCTATTCTTAAAAAGTACAGACACTATTATTCTATATGAATTTACTGTTCTCACACCGGTTTCCTCGTCATGCAAGGGGTTTCGTGAGTAAAATGGGGATTTTTCTGTACTCTAATACTTGTTATTTTGCACCGAAACATGACTACTACATGGAACTATGCTTCATTAGTAAATAACATCAAGCACGGATCAATGGCACTCATTAATGTTCCGGAACAACCAATTACAGAAATGTACCTGCAATCCGTGAAAACAATAGTGACCTTATATGCTTTCAAGTTTAAAATGAATATATTTCGGAAAATTAACTAATGCGTATGAATGAAAAATTTCTAAAAAGATGCCAGAATTGTGTGAATGTAACAGGACAACATTTCCAGCATCCCCTGTCAGGAGGTAGGTGCTTATTTACATTGTAATTGTAGCGAGAACTTGAATCAGTTGCGCGGATATACATTTTCTTCGCCGGGAGTTACCGCTCTGAATGCCGACTCGCCAACTGCCACGAAACGGGTGACAAAACCATGAAAGATCGGGTACATTGACCGAGTGACGGCGGGAAATTGTTTCATTAACTATAAAATAAATGTAATTTAATCATTCTGTCCTGACACGGCTTGAATAAGTAGAAGGGATATGATTGGGGCACTTTCTTGAGATAATCTTCTCGGTTAGATCATAAGAAACTGCTATTGACGGCAGGTCCAGTCACTTTGGAAATTGATAGTAAGCACGAACCGTAGAAATATGGTGCTTTTAATAAAAATCTGCAAAAGGATCGAGTTCATCTTCAACGATGTCCAGCCACCTTTACTAAATACTCTATTGATGAAAAAATATTGGACAGCAACAGAGTTTAATGTCCTTGATTGTTAACAAATCGATATCAGCTGACATCGTCTTCTTCGGGGATTAGGTATTTATACACTTTTCGTCCCTATAATACATATCTTGTAGAGCGTATATTATTCTTGTGATCTCTTTTTCCTTTAGCTGTATATAGGTAAAGTACTTGCTTTGCTTGCTTGACTTCTTTAAGTGTTCCATCCATTTCTTTCTGTATTATTTTATCTTTCATTTAGATTAAACAATATATCTAGTTATTTTCTTATATCTTTCCTTTTATTTAAACCTGAAAGTGTATATCCTGCCACAAATGTCATAATTATGATCTCAGAGGCTCATATCCTTTGACAATCCTACATTTGTCAACGTCCAGACTTCACCTCCATATAGTAATGCAGCATTGCCTCAATTTACTTTAATTGCAAGGAATTATGAGTATTTCCCTTAAGGATTCTTGATTATACCATAAATGATTTGAAACGTTGAAAATTGTTTCCACATATAAGGGGCGACTACTGTTAGAGGTAGCTGGTTTGCATTGTACCCAAAAATTTAAACGTTTAAATTCATTTTCTGTTGCTTGATGCGTTTTGATGTGTTAAAACACCAATAATGTATATAAGAGTCTTCTCTCTTGGGCCTAATGCTTATTATCTGTAGAAGGCTTGTTTTGCAGACGTGCCAATGTCTCGGTGGAGTGTTTTAGTTGGGAGATACGAGGGTAGGTCCATAAGTTTCCGGTCTTACCGATAAGGGTTATCGCCTTCACAAAACCCTTATCTGCTACCATACCTTATCTGATAATTAAATAATTGCAGTTGTAACTTTCGCTCCGCTGTGTTCAGTTGTTCGAATATAGTTGCATAAAAAGGCAATGTGCAGAAGATTGTGACATGTTCAAAATGGAGTATCAGCTGTTATTAAGTTCTTCACAAAAGAAGGACTACTCCAAATGAAATTAAACAGCGATTGGACGATATATATGGGGAAATATCCCCTCATACTCTACCGTAAAAGAATGAGCCAAATCTTTTCGAATGGGTCGAGAAAGCATTGAAGACGAAGAGCGTGCAGATCGGCCCTTAGAGGTGATCACTCCTCAAAACATCGTTTTTGTAAAAGAAGAAATTATGGAAGACCGGCGGCTCAAAGCTACAGAAACAGGAGCAAGGTTCAGGCTTTCTAAAACAACAGCCTTTCGAATTATTCATGAACATTTAAACAAAAATAAGATTAGTGCAAGATGGGTGCCTATACTTCTTTCCTCAGTCCAAAAGCAGTATCGAGTCATCTGTTGTGAGGCATTTTTGGAGTTCTGTCATGGCAACGAGAGAGCAGTTCTGCAAACTGTTGTTACAGAAGATGAAACTATGGTCCTCTACTATGATCCCCAAAGAGAATCAATGGAGTGGCCTAAAATTGGCGAAGCACCGCCTTTAAAGGCTAAGACCCCCCAGTCAACCAAGAAGATCATGGCCACAATCTTTTGGGACTCTAAAGGAATAGTCTTCATTAACTTCAAGGAGAGGAACATGCCAGTAAATGGGAAGTACTATGCTGGCCTACTGCACAGATTACATGTTTCTATCAAAAAGAAAAAGCGAAGAAGGCTGAGTGGTGGTGTGCGCCTTCTTCACGACAACGCCCCTGTGCGCACAGTTCTTGTTGCAAAGGAAAATGTGAAGAAATGTGGCTTCAAGGAGATCAACCATCCACCCTATAACCCAGATCGAGCTCCCTCTTCTCAAACCTCAAGAGGGACCTTCGAGGAAGGATATTTAAGTGTGAGGAAGAAGTGATTGGTGCTGTTTATGCCCATTTTGCAGACAAGACTTCTGACTATTTGGGGGGGGGGGATTGAAATGTTAATTCAAAGATGTGAGAAGTGTGTTGCAATAAAGAGTAACTATAATGAAAAGTTAAATATAGCTTTTATCTTTATCATATCTAGAAAATGGTTAGGCCGGAAACTTATGGACCTACCCTCGTATAACAGACAGGGATAGGAGCTTCTTGCCGTAGCAGCCATTATGTAAATGCACCACCAGAAACGTCACCCATCATTTGCACATGTCCCTAGGAAAGTTTGACTGAATCTTTAAACAGCCTGATTATTGTGGCGTCACAAGTATAATTTTTTTTTTTTGAGTAGTGTTTAACGCCCGTTTTTACTACTGAGGCACCACAGGCGGTGGACACGGATGATACATGAGATGAAATGATAAATTGGGAAAGGATTTTTTTTTTTTTTTTAAGGAAGGAAGCGTTCCAGGCCTAAGTTTAGGTACCTCCCCGGCATTTGCCAGTTATGAAGACTGGGGAAAACCTGGAAAAAACCCCAGTCAGGGAGGACGGTCCTGGCGGGATTCGAACCGCAGACCTCCCGCTCACGAGTCCGTGCCTTAACGACCTCGGCCACCCGTGGCGGTCACAAGTATAATGACATTGTTTAAGTATTACAAGTAATTACGGTGTATTCATGAAGTAATTGCTTTATTTTGTGTCGTGACTTTTAAATCACTTAACTACAGCAGTAAAATGCACATCTCTAACTTTATGCTACCGCCATTTGCTGCTGTTATGTTGAGCAAATTATTACTTAGTTGGTATTTGTTAGTTAATAATAATAGCTTTGTGTTTACATATTTTAGTTTAATGTTTACCTTTAATTGTTCAAAGTTATCTACGTATGTTACGATTTGAGCGGATTGATGTGGTCCCCTCGTAATAATTTGGTTTTATGTACTACTTATTCCGCATCCTTCATCGAATTGAATGTAATGTTAATTATTTCAATATTTTTACAATTGTTAATTTTTGCGTCTAAACTTTTTGTATAACCTCTCTTTCCTCATAATTAAGGTGGCATTTTCATTCAAACAAATGTGACCCGCCATGAAATTTATTAAATAATATTTTAATCATTATATACAACAATAATAATGATTTAATTTACGAGGCGAGCAATATGATAAATTAAACATAAATTCACATATATTGGGCTTTTATTTTCTTCAAATTTAGTGCTGTGGAGCCCTTACCTTTAAAGCTAACAGTTTGTTCAATCGTTTTAGGACGTTTATACTTCTTGGAATAATGTATCGTCTATTGTATCTTTAATTTCCCTTATTCATTTACATCAAGATGACCTCTATTTCTAACAAAGTGGAAAAAAACACGCGAGTTTTTCGTAAGGGGTTATTCATAAGAAGTGTGTCGTAAAAGTCCTTTGTAGATGCAAATTACTTTAATGATTGCATATAAGCTATTTATTATAAAAAATGGTTGAAGATCGGGGGGGGGGGGGAAGACAGCTTGAAGACACCTCTTAACTTAAGATGCTCTCAAGCCCCACCACACGTTCCAAATTGCTCATATTCTCATTCTGCCTCCCTCTTGTCTCACTTCCTAAGCCGTGGAAATAAAATATTTGCGTTATTCCGTTCCTTCCCCATTTTCTTGGAGCAGCTCACTTTCGGAATTATTTATGGGAACAAAGAGTCACGTCGGAAATGAAGGGACGGCCCTTGGGGAGCAATAACCGACTAGAACAACGGACGTTAATGTAACCAGTGATTCCTCCCCAGCTCTCTGCTCATTACACCAGGTACTGTAAAGTTTTTAAGTTCGCAAACTTGGACGTGAAATAAAGTCTTACAACTATAAAGTAAAAAATATTTGTAAGTTGTTTTACAGCGACCAATATAATTTTGTTGTGAAGTTCTTCTCAGTTTTATGCGTTGTTTGAAGACGTACAATTGAAATTCATTTTGTAGATAAAAGATAAAATATGTGCATTGCAACCGCCAAAACCATTCTCTGAAACAGAAATGAAGAGGACAGCTAATTGACCTCTGGGATCCAAGGACCGGCAAAGCTAATATAAAAAAAATAAAAGTAATGTGCAATAAGGCACATTTTTTATAAAGCTAAAGTCTAGAGGAAACTGACTGTGCAAGAAATTAATAATTGTTATAAACTTTCTGTAAGAACCAACCGGGAGTATAATAAAAATGGAATTAAAATATTTAAAAAATATTTATTGTAATTTATCTGTTGGAGCTTGCAGATAATATAGAAGAATACGATAATTTATATATTTACATGGTATGCACACTATTTTCTAAATTGTTATAGCTACAACTTGTGAAGAAGTCAAATAAAATGAAAAATTGAGAGACATGAAAAAGTGAAAATATCAGAATTACTAAATACGAGATACTAAAGCTTATTGTTACGAACCTCTGTAATTATTAAGAAATAGAGTTTATTGTCTACCAGACTAATTGTTAAACTAGAACATTATAGGAGTTCATAGGAAACGAAAGTTATAATTAGGGATGGAAACAATCAGCATAAGCCTAACACCGGCTAAGGTACATGCCAACAGAGGGAGAAGTTTTAGAGTTTGTGCCTGCAATGCATAAACCTGATAGTATTTACATTAGAACTCTAGGTACAGTTCAGAGTCAATTGCACTAAGTGGTTGATGCTAAGTCAACTTCGCATCCATGGTAGAAAATTCCATCACAAGTTATAATTCTTCAAATTCAACAAGGAAGAGTTGGAGAAGAGCAATTAACATAAACTTTTTGAAAAAGTTTTTAAGCTTTAAATTTTCTTAAAGCAAAGTTCAGTGGCCTAGCATCAGAAACAAACTGGTGGTAGAGGAAACAAGTATGACATCCTTGTCATCGTGAATGAGACCTAGAGGAGCTGACACAAGTTTTAGCTATACCGATACTGGTTAAATCTTTTTTATACATAGAGAACGCACTTTACTCAACGCCCATGCTCTTGCGACAGAGTTAAACACGGACAGGGAGTACACTTCACGGTGGTGAACTCAGTAACTGGTTGCGACATACTCTGCACGTTACTGTGGAAGATCAGTTCAGTTGATTACGTTGTATCGTTCCGCGCCTTAAACGGCCGATAGATGCATTTAGTATATTATGTACATATTAGTTTCGTAATACTTTTAAGTTACACACTCTTTATAACACTGTGACGCGATTATATCATACTTTCGACTTCCCTGCTCTTCTTGTTTACTACAATCACCTATGCTTTGTCAACAACAGCACTAGCGGCTCTAACTTTAGTGGTAAAGTAAAACGGGAAATATACCCTAGCAGTAGATCAAGTGGCATAGAGAAATATATGTGGATGAGTGTCTATAACACTGGACCAACTACACTGAATGTCCAATATAAGAATTTTCATGAATATTATAACTTACCTATTAATGAGAAATCTGCATCTAGTATGCTGTACACAGTTTGGCAAAGATGATCTGTTAGTTGATAGATAAACTTTGAGATACATTATTCTAGTTCTCTGTTTAGATTTAATTATTTTCATAATAGAAAATCCTAATTCGTACAAATGTGATATTGAAAATGACTGCATGCATTTATACTATTTGTGACTTTGGAATACTAAGTTAGTATATAAGAACGATACAGAAGTGTCTAGAAACCGTATTTAATGTTAAAACTCCTTTGCCATTGACAATTACTTCATTGGCTTTTAATATATTGTTCTCATTAAATATACCTAAAGGAAAGACCCCTCCTATCAACGAAGAGGGAAGGGAAGGAAGTATTTTGTTACAGAGGTTTGTAAATACTTTAGGGGCTTCACTGTTTTTGATTTTGAGTAATCTCATTTTAAACATTTACTACACAACGTATATTTTCTAAAATTTTATTACTAGCTGAAATAATATTTTTGCATTTCATTCCTATATTTAAAGCGTTCAGTAGTTCGGCATACGGGATTCTGTCTTTCAAAATCTTGAAAGACAGAACCACGTGTTTCATTATGCAGTAATAAATTACCATGTTTGACTCGCAAAGCTTTTCAAATACTCTTCACTTATTTAGTCTTCTTTAATGTTATAGCTGTCCTTAACAGCTGTTCCAGCAGTCCGCTATGAGTAATCAGAAGAGACAGTGTGTTGTCATCTTGACAGGATTTATCTCATAAAAAATATAAAATCCTTGCCGCTGTTCCGCCAGTGCGAAGATGGATAAATTTGTATCAAGTTGTATTATATTAAAATATAATAACAACCAATCATAATATACGAGGTGTGATAAAAAAATAACGGATTTTTTTTTATTTCGCGAGCTTCATAAATTCGATTTTCAATTTTTTTTAGCTAGTTGGTACACATGTTTCTGACCAATGTTGACGTTTTCAGTTGTTTTGAAAGTTTAGTTCATTGTTGACAGCCGAAAAGGTAAGAAGTGTTTTGGTGTACTTGGCGATTTTTTACTTTCGAAAATGATGGATCAAAGAATTTGTATTAAATTTTGCTTGAAAAATGGAATAAGGTGCAACAAAGTATTGGAAATGTTGACTGTGGCTTTTAGCGAATCTACTATGAGTAAGACAAGAGCTTACGACTGGTACAGACGTTGAAGATGACTACAGCCCTAGCACATCAATAACCGCCGACAACGTCGAAAAAGTGAAGAAAATGATTCTGGAAAATCGCCGAATCATATCAGAGAGGTTGCTGATGATGTCGGTATGTCATTTGGTTCATGCCAAGCAATTTATTCGGTTGTTTTGGGCAGCAAAGTTTGTTCCGAGATTGCTGTTCTGCTTGTTAGTGATTTTGTGACAAAAAACAAAACCGTTATGTTGCCTCAGTCACCATATTCGCCGGACATGGCCATACACATAAATACATATGAATATATATAAATCGTACATACTAATTGTAATAATATTCATAATATATGTAATTGGTTATACTAATTTCAGTGATATTTTAATTGGGGGCAGCATCTCATAAATACTGCTTCACTGTGTACCAGAATATAGTTTTGAAATGATAATGACAGTAAAATAAAATAAAATTGCTATCTAAGAAGAAGAATTTTAAATGCATAAAATACGTAAAACATTTTACATAAATAGAGAAATCAGTAAATAATTCTGGAAAGTCGCTGTTCAAACGGGGAATCATTAAAACCAAATTCTTTCAGTGTTTATATTTGACCAAAACTTTATGAACTTATAGATTGGAGAGAGTAAGCTTCATGCAAAATATGGGTTTATATATAGTTTACTTGATAGAAGGGCATTAAATTAAAATATTTTTGAACTTTCGAAATAAATTTAACTGAAACGTTTCGTAATTTGTAGCCAAACTAATGTCAAGTGAAAGGTCGTGATAAGCTGTTTGCTGTAAATAGCTCTTTATTAAATATTATTTCATCCACTTGGTTTTGAAATAAGTTTATTTCATCATCTTGCAGTCACTTTAAAATTACAATCCATGTTGATTCCTTACTTGTAAAAAATAAGACAACACTCTACAGATCACCACTGCTATATTAACAGGAAGCGAGAAAATAAATGTGAAACGAAACGGAGGATGTTTTAAATCACTTCCGCTTGCGAGCTATTTCTCCATCGTGCAGCGGTAGAGTGCTAAACAGTTAACTACAGTGTGAATCCAAGTCTCAAAACCAAAAGCTAAGCTGTATGGTAACTACCCCTCACGCGTTATATAGCAACTTTTTATAACAAGTTTTAATTTTTTTAAGCTGTTTCTGATACCGGGCTACACTTTTAAAAACTGATAATACTTCTATTTTGAAGTATAATATACACACATATATTTCGAAACTTTAGTGATTGCACCTTTTTAAAACACGTTATAAGAAATATCAAATATATGATTAAATACATATATTGGTTATATAGCGTTTAGAAAGCTTCAAGTAGGAGACAATATGTAATTTTACATATTGTCCGAGGTCGTTAAGGCGCGCTTGTGAGCGGAAGGTCTGGGGCTCGAATTCCGCCAGGACCGTCCTTCCTGATTGAGGTTTTTTCCAAGTTTTCCTCAGTCCTCATAAATGACAAATGCCGGAGAGGTACCCTAAACTCAGGCCTGGAACACTTCCTTCCTTGAAAAAAAAAAACATCCTTTCCCAATATATCATCTCATTTCATGTAACATCAGTGTCCACTGCCTACATAGTAAAAATGGGTGTTAAACACTAATGAAAAATGGGTAATTTTAACTTATGTTTCTGCAGTGTATGGTTTCAATTATATTTCTTCTCAAAGGTGCAATTTTCCTTAAAATGCCAAATATTTAATATATATTATAACAAAATATATTGCAAATAGGGTTTTCATATTTTACAGAAAGCATTTCTTGATGCTTCGAATATTAAAAAAAAGGATTGACTATATAAATAATGAGGTCAGTTCTTTAAACGTCTTGTCCGATTTGATACGGATTGTTTTATATTGATTCTAGTGAGGGAAAAGAATGATATAAGCGATAGGTGGTATAACGCTACAAATTAGAGTATGCTAAGAACGTTGTTTATTTTACCTCTGACCTCTAATTACAGCGCTGGCTGTTAGTCATTACACATTCCCTTTATCATTCCCCTTACTAATTTTAGCCTCTGAGATCTGGTCTTTGTGCGATTCCCTGCGGCCAACACCTTCATTACCCACGTTCCGGTATATCATGTGCAGCCGGCAACCCTCGTTATTTCGTGATGATAATTATTCATCTGTACTAATTCGTTTCCTGTTCAGTTAATTAACACCGGTTTTTGATGATGTCCGTTTTCTGAGACTGAGGTTTATAAAGCGTAGACTGCAATAGAGTGTAAAAATATCGAGTAGCATAATATGATTATTAACAGCTCTGCAACGCTTTAATCGGCCTTTGGATAATATTATCCGAGATTATTGTTATGTCAAATTTTGTTCTTACTAGGGCGACCATATGCGCACCTTAATTTTCACATGACTGTTTTGAAAATATAAAATATATCTTCCATTTTCGTAATCCATTTATAAATTGTGTACAAATATTTTAATTCTTAATGCTTAACTCATTTTTATACAATTATACTACTGTCCTCATGAACAATTTGCTTATTAACTGAATGCTAAACTTCCTTTTTTTCGATCTTAAAATAAGAGATTCCTTAAGCGGTAAATCTTTATACAAAATTGATCACTGTAAAATATTTTAAAATATATTATTGCATAATACTATAGAAATATATTTTAATTTGAAAAGTCCCTCCAAGTTATTGCTTGTAGCATATGGTAGATTAAAGCAGAAACTACCACTGCCAAGTTTTCACGACATTCATATCACTTGTGGATAATCTTTCATTATAGAAATAAAACGAACGTTTTAAATGATTTATGGAATTTAATTATTCTTCTGGTTGTGCTAGCACATTTCAACATTCCGTTATGCAACATCTAAGCGATTTATACTTATTTTTGGTAACAGAACTAAGTTAAGACGAATATGTAAAAATAACCAATATGTGTATTACATTGCAAAATGTTTCTATTCTTCTTTCTTTGGCGGATAATGTACAGTGTAACGCACTGCACTCATGACATTTATTTGGGGAAAATTTTGTATAGCCACTTGCTATAAAATTTACTTAAATTAGCATGTGTAACATTTACACAAGCTTTCCATTGGTGATTGTGATCATCACTATAGAAAGGCATACTACAATTATAATAAACCCCAGAGTTTCTCTCAAACGGTGATATTATAATAAGAAAAAAAGATTAACTGGATACAATTCAATTGTACTTTTATATGTAATTTATTACATATAATATTCGAAATACCCAAAGCAAGGAATATAAAATGCAGCATATTTAAAATTAGCCAAACTAACTAAATACACAAGAGAAATATATCATAAAAATTAACATTAATCGATTTAAACCAAGACTAATAGATACTAAGTGTATTATTGAACAATAAAGTGATATGCCAAGAACACTCTGAAACTTGACTTAATACCCCGTATATCAGTTAAGAAAATACTAATAAAAGTAGGTAAAATAAACCCTTGCTTTACAAACCACCAAGCCTAAACAATTATAAACCAACTGCAGACATAAATACCTGGGTCACTGACCACGCAGCAAAGAGGCTCCTTAAAATTTCTAATTATTACATCGAAAGACCCACCCCGGAGAACTTTTGTTTAGAAAGAATGCTAGAACCCCTCTTCTGTCGATACCTAGGAAGGCTCGTACCCTTGCGTGTTAGCAGAGAAGAACATTAGCCAATGAACGAACGTTTTCGCCATAAGGCCGTTCCCACACCATATTTCAAGAAGGCACTAGAAGGATGAAAGAACCGAAGTGATGGTATTAATTTAGGTTCACGCTCGTTAACAACTTTGGTCATTAGCGTCCAATCCAAATCAAAGCATAAAATGCCGAAATATTTTGCTCAACAATCTCTTCATTCAGACTTTTTGTATATTCTGGTGGTAATCATATTTGCCTCGAAGACCCAAGATTGCGAGTTCATTTCCGGCCTGGATTTTGGACGTAAAAATCTTAGGTATGTCTTCCTTTGGAAGGGAAGTAAAACTGTGGATCTCATGTCATACATTTACGGTACTTAAAAAAAAAAAAAAAAAAAAAAAAAAAAAAAAAAAAACTAAAGCCTGAAGGAAAAGGCTTGAGCAAAATTTATCGGCCGTTTCAAGCCCCGAGTTCAATGGGATTGATGATATATTACAAAGTTTAACAATTGTAGTCCGCCAGCTTTTACGGTATTCCTTCTATAATCCATACACCCTTATCCTTTGCACCCCTGCCTGCATATGTGGTATTGGAGGCTGGTGTGTCAGGGATCGAGCCTGTGCTATTGTTCGCATTGTTCCTCTTCGTCCTCTTTGGTGGCTTAGTAGATCCAAGCTACGTCCATCTTGTGCACCCTGGGAAGATTTGCACTGGCCTTGGATGACCGCCTTCTCTCTAGCCGACTCCTGACCACTATCTGACCTGTAACCGCCTCGTGGCAGTATTGGTTTTCTAGGTTTGATGTCGCTCACGGTAGATCATTCCGAATTGTTTTTATTTCCGCCATTTTCCGATCTATTTCTTCTAGATCTGCTCTTCTTCCTCAGCTTACCAAATCTTATAACAGCATGACATCCTGGATTCCTGGCGTTATTCACATGTCACTATAGTTCTTACGGATTATGATGCCACCAGTTCCCCTTAGATGTCTGCTCTCTCTCTTTCCACTTAAAAGAACGCAATTTACACACTATAGGCCGCCTATTAGCTTGTCTGCTGACCCAATACGTACATTCTATCGCTGCAGACCTGAGTGCGATTATAAACTGGGCCACGATCTGTATCATTCCAGTTTTCTCTCCTCCTCTGGTAGTCATTGTTTGAGACTGGTTGTCCAGATAAGGTAACGGCACGAAAAGTTAGAATTTTTATTTACCGTTTATATTTTTACTGATAGTATAAAGTAATACTGTATTTATAATAATAATAATAATAATCTGTATTGTAAGATATTTTAAAAATGATTACTCTCAGCGACAATACATTGCCGGCATATGAGTAAGAAACTCCTGTATTTCATCTACTTTTCTTCCATAAGGACGTGGTGGGTCAGTACAACTTATAATTCCTTTGGGAGGTGCTGTCTCTCGTAACTGTTTAACATGTTGACGAAGATGTCTATACCTGGAACACTTATGCCATCATATTTTCTTGCAAATTGGTTTTTAACTTCTGTTAAATATATGTTTTGCACAGTAAATAAATAAATAAATAAAATTCTTCAAGACAACATTCATGTAATTGCATAACTAATGAAGAATAATTAGTACATATTTTGCTCACAGGGTAAAACACAAATTTACAACCACTTGCTTACAACGCCTTCCTCAAGTTAACTACAAACTGCTACCTGCACATACATTATATGACCGCGACAAAGGCTTCTCCAATTATTTAGTCGCACTCTTCCAGCCCGTAATTAAAATAATTTCACGTTGAATTTAAATAGGAACACTGAAATAGGAAGATAAAAAATACTTTTAATACAAGGTGAAAATGAATAAAATACAAAATAAATGAGTTCCTAAATGTCAACAACTGCACATAAAATTAGAAGTTATAATTTTATTTTCATGAATCCACGCAAAACAGCAGTTGTTTTAAGTGCCTTCGACACACATGAAAGAATAAAAATGATGTGTATTTACATTGA
This sequence comes from Metallyticus violacea, assembly GCA_030762175.1. Classification (NCBI taxonomy): domain Eukaryota; kingdom Metazoa; phylum Arthropoda; class Insecta; order Mantodea; family Metallyticidae; genus Metallyticus; species Metallyticus violacea. The sequence continues at coordinate 95,839,912 of CM060834.1, forward strand.
CAAACAAGTCCGAAAGTTCCTGGAAGGTAATTAATATGATTTTACTTTGAAACAAAAGAGAAAGAAAATTTGGAATGCTGATTTTTTTCTTTGTGAAATACAGGGGCTCTAACCATTCTGAATTCCCGCGGATATTCATATAATATTACAAAGATATTGTTATAACATACATATTAAAGACAAATTTTAAAGCATTGTTTTGGGAAACGTGGATAACATAGGCCTGCGGGGAGATAAAAAAACTGCTGTCTCATATGTGAAGGGTGTTTTTAACTACTTTTGGCATGCTAAATTATATTCTGGAACCCGTTTTCCCTGTCTAGTAAGGGTTTTCAATAACTGGCAAAAATAATTTTAAAAATAGTTTATTTTTGTGAAGTAAAGAGAATCATAACATCAAAACTAAAAAGTCATATCTATATCAAATACATAAAACCTTTAAAAAGGTTCGGTGTCTAAAGATCATCAGTTTTTATTTGTTTGGAAGGAAGGCTATGTTGATTTACGTTTATGTTTTAGTTGTGTATCTTCTTTCTTCAAGCACCAGCATTGCTTCGTTCCACCGTCCCTGATAGTCTTTCCATCTGCTTAATTTCTTGATGAAATCTTTCACCTTGTCATCATCACTTATATGTCCCAAATTAGGTGGAAAGTAGTCCAGGTGAGAGTTCAAGAAGTGAAGTTTCAAACTCATATTGCAACCGAGAACTTGCAGTCTTTGTAACATGTTTCTTACAGTTTCTTCGTATTCCACATCATTTACATTTCCAAGGAGCTTATTGATAACATCCTTGAAAGCACACAATGCCTGAAGTTTTATATCGTTCATAGTGTTCAAAAAGTCGGAACCCTTCATTAGCTGTCTGATCTGAGGTCCATCAAATACACTCTCTTTTGTTTTAGCCTTAGACAAAAGTGGAAATTTACGGTATAATGAATTACTTTATGACACAAAGTTTAACATGAAACGAAGGCAATAGCATCTTTTTACGGTCAACTAGATTTACACATATTACATTTTTCTCTCCCAGCGTTAAAGTTTTTCCCTTACGCCATTATTTCATTGACCACTGTTTGTCCCTACATCTACTGCCTCATTTCCATAAAAAGAAAGATTTTGTACACCCACCCTGCTGACCGAAACTGTTCCCAAACTGTTAGATCTCCACACAGTAGACATTACTAAAATGAGTTTCCAAGTTTAACTTTAAAATATGCAAAACATACTTTCTTAATAAATAGAGTAATATTTTTCTTTTGTTTCTTAACAAGTACGAACCACATGTGCAACAGAAATTATTAGACTTTTCATACATTGCCGTCTTGGCATTCCACAGCTTGAAGCCATCTTATTATTAATTCCCTGGCGCTTAATACACAACACAAAGAAAAACTTAAATATAGCACCACACAACAAATACACTACCGATCACTAGCTATCGAATTTTAACAGACGCCTTTGTGGTTTTAGACTACGATGCAATCACTTCCCCTTACAAGTCATGCATTGATAAGCACCAGCCACGTTGAAAACTTTAAATACAGCAGAAGAACTAATAAAGAAATTAAATAAGGGCTGCTTTACATTCCGCATTATATTCTATATAAGTCTTTATATGTAACTTGTGTGTGCTAAAGTTATTCATGTTTGCTATTGTATCATTATGACGGAATATAGCAGAATAATCAACACATTGTCATATTACAAAAATCTGTGCGTTTGAAAAAGTGATGTAATTTCCGAAATTAACAGGCCGTTTTCCATATGAGTTCTTTACTTTCACTAAGACAGCAAAATTATCGCAGGCGACCGTAATCGTGAATTTTTCAACAGTATATTTAAGACTCGATAATGAGTATTCGTGAAAATGCCTTGTAAAAACAGAGAAAATCAAAAAGATAACCTGAAAATAAATTTTTTTATTAAAATAAGCATATTTAGCGTTTTTGTAATTAATTACTTCAAAAATGTCAAGTGTAATATTGTTTCTGATTACTCAGTTTCAATATTTACACTAAAATAATATTTATCACGTAAATGATTTGAATGAGATTTTTGAAGCCTATTTTCGAATTTTAAATTAAAAATGCATAAATATATATTTATCAGACATCAATAACAGAAAAGATCTCAACATGCAGGAAAAATGCCTTTTTTTTTTTTTTACGAGGTAAAGGTTTTATTTTTGACATTCATTTCCCTTTCCAAACGAAGAGGAAAGATAGCTTTGAATTATAAAAGGTGTCGTTGGAGCGATAGAACAAGTTGTGCCATCTGAGCTACGCCACAGGAACTTTCAGTTTTAATTTAAAACGATGCGCTTCCCAGTGATGGTCCGCCCTCTATGTGAATCAGATGAACTTTTTCTTTCCTTTGGCTACAGATGGCAGTATAATCCACTATAACGTATCATGCTACAGGGATTACGAAACAAATATCACCCACGTTAATTATATCACTATTAAATGCCAAAAACCTCTCGGATTTAGTAAAGAAAACTTGTTACCATAAACTTACATATAGAATAAAATGCGTACGCAATTTTTTATCTTATTAATGGTGCTCTAATTTAGACTAAAATAAACAAATAAAAATATAAAAGTTATAGAGTTGGTTAACTGTTACAACAAAAACATAATAAGTAAAATTTGCGTGCTTATCGAATAATTATATTTTGGAAGAAGGCGAAATACCTTAATCCTTCATCCAAGGTGTTGTGCAATGTGTGATGTTGGTATATGGCTATTAGCAATATATTCTGGCAGAAGTAGGTCATTAAATAGACACAATTGACCACGAATAAGATATAACAATTTAAGCATTCAGATATAAGAAACAAAACTAAATGCCAGCAATATCTTTTAACATATAAAACACAATCTTATTCAAAAAGTTTTAAAATATTTCTCCGTGTATATAAAAAGGGAATATTATAAATATATAAAAATAAACGAACCAGTAAATGTATTACATTATTCCTGTGCAAAATTTCTCTTCTAAGGAGTCATCTGAACTACTGTCACGTTAATTATTTTGTGTGTACATTTCTTTCTGAGAGTTTACTTACATCTTTTATCTAAAAACACTATTCTTTCAGTTCACTCTTAGGGCCACCAGCTTCACTCGGAACCAGAACTAGAATTCTGTAAGCACTGTTTTGTGACTATAGAAATTATTAGTACTCCAAATCTATTTCTTTTGCAAGCATGAATATTTGATAGAAAATCAGACGGTTAACTCACTTAAAAAGTTTAACGCATTCAACACACTCTAGAGCGTAAGTTATTAAGTTAATTGCAAATAGATATAACCTTTTAAAAGGTGTACTTATATAAATATACTTATTTTCTCAACACAATCTCCCTGTGCCAAGGCTTTTGTCCCATTGTTTCACAAGCTCCTGAAATGCAATAGCATAACATTCTTTGGGCTGTTGTTGGAACCAGGCAGTGACATCGTTTACACCTTCATTTTCGGAAAAATGTACGCCCGAAAGATGGAAGTGTTTGGAGCAAGATCTAGGTCATATGGAGGATGCTCGAGGACTTCCGATTTCAAAATTTTCAGCTCCTCATTTGTCTAGTTGGCAGTATGAGGATGTGCGTTGCCATGCTAGACCAGCACGCCTTTGGTGAGGAGTCCGATCGCTTCCGCTGAATGTTCTTATTAAGTTTTCTGAGGATGTTACAGTAGGAGTCGGCATTTTCGGCCTGTCCTTCAGGTTGGAATGCGGTATGCCTTCAAGTTCCCATAAATTTATGAGCGTCACTTTAAACTTTTTTCGCAGGCTACGCATGATGCTTCCGTAGCATTAACGCACGCTTTACATTGGGCTCCTAATGGTGAACAAAATGCATCACCTGTGACATATCCTCATAGTGGTTGCTATGCTATAATGTCATACTCATTCGTTACTGCTACGGGTGGCCGAGTTCGTTAAGGCGCGGACACGTGAGCGGAAGGTCTGGGGTTCGAATCCCACCAGAACCGTCCTCCCTGACAGGGGATTTTTCCAGGTTTTCCTCAGCCCTCATAAGTGGCAAATGCCGGGGACGTATCCTAAACGTAGGCCTGGTCCTTAAAAAAAACCTTTCCCAAAAGATGATTTCATTTCATGTATCATCCATGTCCACCGCCTGTAGTGCCTCCGTAGTAAAAACGGGCGTTAAACACTATTAAAAAAAAGACTCATTTATTGCATTTTATGTTGTGGGGTCAGTATGCCCGGCACCCATTGTGCACGGACTTCGTGAAAACCTAACCTGTCATGCATTATGAGGTAGGGCCATGCCATGTGAACAATCAACAGCAGCGGCTATAGTGTCTTCTATCTGTTCGGATTAAGTCTTCAACTAGTTGTAAATTCTCCTCTATGGCAATTTCTGTGGCCGGCCGTCGCGGCATTTGCCTTGGATACGTGTCCGGCCTTCATAAAACTTCTGCAGTCAACTGTAAACAGCTTGACGTGACAACTTTTCCCACAAAAATCGCACATGAAAGCGCTGCTCGAGGGCTGTACACTCACTCAGAGGCGCCACCATGTTGCTACTGCTGTTACGCTATTGTAAACATCGATTACAGTTGAATACTGCTGCCATCTAGTGATAATAGCCTCAGGTGTCGCTTTCAAACATGTAACACCCCACATCAATTTGAAACTTACTCAAAGACTTTCCCGCGTGCTTTGATGATTCATCCCATTATCTAAATTCTCTAGCAATGCAAATCATATTTGCGACAGCACTCGTGTGAAGCATATAGTTTTGTTACTATTCCAATTAGATCCAGGAATAATATTTCTTTGTATGTCTCTCCAGTTTCCTAAAACTCCTGGGTATTGTTGATATGAATCAAGTATTATTTTGAAAAAAATATATTGAATTTATGGATAGACATAAATGAATGAATGAATAGTATTTAAAGCCCGTTTTTGTTACAGAGGCACCACAGGCGATGGACACTGATGATATATAGGAAAGGATTTCTTTTTAAGGAAGGAAACGTTCCAGGCCTAAGATTAGGGTACCTCCCCGGCATTTGCCATTTATGAGAACTGAGGAAAACCTGGAAAAAACCTCAGTCAGGGAGGACGGTCCTGGCGGGATTCGAACCCAAGAATCCCTCTCACACATCCGTGCCTTTACGACTTCGGCCACTCGTGACGGGAGGATAGACATACACAGCTTGTTTCTGGTTCATGAATGTTTCACGCAAACTTCTGTTTCTGTTGAAAAGCAAAACAAAATGTGCTCTATGAACATTAGGGCAATGCAGTAAAACATCCTCCAGGTCAAACAGGAATCCCAAGGCAGCAAACAAAATAATAATAAATGATATCGCACAATGAGCCTGAAGATCGATAGAGCTCGCTCTATATGGAACACCGCATTTAATCAAATCTACAAACAGAAATGCATGTGATGGGTAATCTGGCATTACCACAAAGGAAGTTCAAACAATAATAATACTTAACGAACATTGCTAGAGTCAATCAAATGTAGTTAAGCTGCTCTATGAAAGCTGTTTGGTAAATAGTCCAAATCTCTTTAACTTATAAAAAGCTATGCCTCGAGCAGTATATGGTGACTACAGGTATGAGTTATCGCTTTGCTTCCCATTTTTTACTGCAACAAGCTGGTGCAAAGTACAGTGATGCCCATTTTATTCCACTGTTCCTGGCAGGATTTCCAGAGACCATTCATAGTTCGCGGTCTTTTGCCTCCAAGGGCACTTTTCAATAATCCATTGATGATGCATCAGATTTTAACAGGGATGTCGCTGTAAGGAATGGAATGTCCGTTTCTCTCTCTCTCTGCATATCCTCAAAAAATGGCGAGTTGAAGTAGATTCCACCTTAGAGCCTTATCCTGAAGTAGACAGACTACCTTTAGGTGAAAATCCTGGTTGATAATGATATTTACAGCTGTAACAGATCTCCAATTTCTCTGTGTGTGTGTTTTTTTTTTTTTTTTTTTTTGAATGATTTATTTATGGACGCTCTTTAACATCGAAGGTCATCAGCGTCCCATTCAACGCAGGGCGTGAAACGGCCGACACATTTTGCTCAGAGGCCTCTCTTTCAGAGCTTGAGGTTCTTTTTCGTGCCGTAAATGTACGACACGGGACCCACGGTTTTACTTCCCTTCCGAAGGAAGCCATACTTAGGGTTTTTACGCCCGAAAAAATCCATCGGTCCTGGCCGGGTTCGAACCCGCGTTTTGGGTGTGGAAGGCAAGTATGGTAACCACTACACCACCAGGACCGACAATTTCTCTGTGTAGCTGGATTAGAACCAGAAACAAGGACGGGATGCGGCAGGAGACTGATTGTGGATATACCTGATTCTTCCTCTCTGCAATAAGTTCTATTTTGGCTTTATCTTATTTTATTTTTGTTTTGTTAAGGATAATATTTCTTTCTTGGAGACAGTGAACCAGGCTTTGTACATTGCTTGATACTCTCGAAATAAGAGTATTTTGCAATAGAAAGCCCTGTATGCACGGTTCTATTTTGGCTCTATTTTAAGTGGCAGGCATGAGAGCATACTCCAGTTCTTTAGATACGTATCGCGGAATTTGAGTCGTTTCCATAAGTTTAAGTGCGGCACTACTGTGAACTTTTAAACTTGCTACCATAGACACTAAACAAAATCCTCGTATTGTTTACTTTTAACCTCCCAAGTATCTTATGAACTTGTACCACGCGTTCCATAGATCTTGTATATTCACTGCAGTACAGATGCGCACTAGCTCAAGGCTATGTTTATCAATTGCATTATACTGTGTCATTTGCTGCCTTCTGTTCGAGCGGTAAAGACTAGAATTTGTTCATTGTGCATCTCAAAAGTAAAAGTTGATTCAAGACATCTGCGTAATGTGTGAATTACATTAAATTATTCATATTAGTTCACTGAAATGCCTACCGAAAAACTCATGTTTGAATAAAATTTTTTATGAACGATACTTACGTAAAAACCGAAACTTGTAGACAGGTACAGAAACTGTTAGATGTCTAGTTAATAAGTTTAGGGCAACGGGATCGCACCCTAGACCTAATACGCGAAAAAGAAATGTTATAAAGGAGGAAAAAATTAGCGAAATTGTTGCATCATTGGAATACTCTCCAAGGAAGTCCCTAAGACGTGTTGCACAGCAAGGGGGGTGTTTTAAAAACCTCTGTTGATGGGGCTACTCAACTTTCTCCACACACACATATAGACCAACTTAAGAACAGAAATTATGAACATTACGCAAAAAGAACTTATGCGTATGAATGGAAATTTCACCCTAAGTTGCCAGAAATGTCTGAATGCAGATGGACAGCCCTTATATCAAGGTTAGGGGTCATTATAGTGCATGTTACTGTCACTCATGAGTAAGTAACACGGGAGCTTTAGAAAGGAAAACCCCTAATGTAATGGAGAGCGCGCCAAACACGCGATCCGCGACCCAGCAATGTAAGGAACGCTCTGTATAAAGCATGATATAGCTAATTGATCTATCTGAGTGTCTAGTGTTATCGCATTTATTGAACAGTGGCCCACTGCCACTCCAGCGTTGTTACTTTCTTTAAGGATGACATGATTGACGTAATGTTGTCGAGGCACCAGCAGTAGGTGCCAGTGCTTTCGCACGCGGATATACGGTTCTGCGTTCTATGACATCTAATGGCCTACAGACTTTGAACCTATTATGAAGAGCGTTAATTCGAATAAGACAAGAGCGGATCGGTTTGTAGTATTGCGGAGAAGTGGACGTATGCGGGACGTATGCGGGACAAACCCTAGACAACCTGAAGATTTTCGTTATACTTGGGCATTGGATGAAACATATTGACATGAAAAGCATAAAATGGGAGTGAAAACAGCAGAAATTCCCCGATTACGTAACAGAATCCCAAATATACCTGTAGATTTACTGAAAACTATCTATGTGGCACTAGTGAGATCTACAATGAGGAGATGGAAACAAACTTCAGACCTAGATGCAGCGAGGATATGCTTTCTGAAATACATTTTAGGGCTGGGGACAGTGAATTACGGAATTAAGAGGGAATTCGGAGTCTACAACGAGTCCATAAAATTAAAAATCATATTAATGAAATTCTGTATGCGAATTATTCATGGAAACCAAATACTAATTACGGAGTCGTGCTATTATGAACTTTAGACATGGGAGGGTACATGACATAGGCACCCAAAGTAGAAAAGGAACTGGAAACAATAGACCTGGGCCCCTTTTGGATGGCGGGTCAGGAGAATAGAAAGATCGTATGGAGGAATATTAAGAACCCGCTGAGGGATATGGATAGGCAACAGAATATTGCGCAATGCAGAGAGATTATTTCGCTAGAAGTACAAGCGGAGTAAATTCGAATGGGGGATGGAGCAGTACATAAAAACAGATGCCAAACTCACTACATAGGGGCTCTTATAGCTCAGATTAAAGACTTGGTGGATGATTTAGATCACCGACGATTATGAGCCTCCGCATCATTAGTTGCCCTGTCTCTAAGGAGGGGTCTAGGACACACATATTAGCTAAATGTAAAGATGCGAAAGAGTGGAAAGAAAACGCTGATAACCGGAGTGGGGAGAACTTATTGACTGTGTCATTTTTAAAGTGAATTCTTTATATTTTTCTTTGTACATGTGCATTTAAACTTTTTAAAAAATATTTTTATATTTCTTTATTTTGATTTTTGTTTTATTCTATATATTATTATTTTTATTGTTGAGTATAGGTTTGCTTTATAGTTTATTACGAAAAATCTAATCTAATATCTTGTATTTAATCAAATAAACCTAGTGTATTATAAAAGAACGTACGGTCCGCTGTCCTGAAGTTTTATTGTTATTTGTGCCACTGAAATAAATACACTCTCCCCCTTCACCACCACCATCACCACTGCTACTTTCGTACATAAAAAATTGAGCACCAACCCTGAATATTTCCTGTTTCTCACACTATTAATAATACCTGAGAGTGCTTTCTGATGTCTTACAGCAGTAAACAGTTTTGATGTCGTTGTTTTCCTGAGGAAATGAATGATGCATTATATTCGTCACGGGTATCATAGCAACGAAATATCAATGAACATCTGAATGACTGACTATAATCTCAATTTTAGAAAGAAATACCGTCAAGGCTTGTTCTGTACTGTAACACATCACCTGTACATTTGGAAATATACACTTTACTATAGAGCACCTGTCCATTCCTGACAAATATTTCACAATCTGACAGAGGGGAGTGGCAGCAGTATTTTATAAAGGAATGGGGGCTCGTGAAAATTTATTTATATAGAGTGGAGGGAAGGATTTGAAAAAAGGAATTTGATTTTATAGGTTTTGGATGTAATCTCAGGGGTAAATAATTTCTTCCTCTCCGACGATGGTTACCGTTGTCTTGCCACGGCTGTTGAGACTCTCCTGCTGGATACTTTTATGGTTATGTGACCATAGGGGAAGCAGTCTTGCAGATTAATATGATTTTTTCGTCATGAAGATGACACAATTTATAGTTCATACACTATTATACATAAACTATTGCACTTAACTAATAAAGCTGGTCCACTTAATTCTCTCCCAAAACTAACTACCGTTTTCCACTAATTGAACGGAACTGAGAAAGCCCTTCCACTGATATTGCCCCGCTGAATACTCTTGCAAAACTGACTGCGGGCCTCAAAATTGAAAACTAAATAAACATGGCCTAAGTGACTTTTTACATGCAGAATCAACTCAAGCGGTTGGCTTCTTCCCTTGAACAGGTCATCGGCCTGTCTTTTCATTCCTGTAATTGCCTCCATAGTGTTATTGTGCCTACTCTGCTTAAGAAATTCTCTAACAGAATACTAATAAACATCCTGTTCAAGGATTCTTTACAAATATTGTTACAACAGGCTACAGAAATTCCCAGGTCAGATTTTATGACTGGGGTAGCTTTCTGCACACTTGCGAGAAAATAACATTTTACATGTAATAACTGAACACTTGTACAGGGAGTGACATTACACTCATGGTTATAAGGAAGTTACATAAAATTATTTGCTACAATCAATCTAATTAAATATGAGGGTGTCAGCTCATAAAAACTGTCTCAGAGTAAATCTAAATCTAAAATATAACCCAAACATGTAGAACCAACTATTTGAGGCACAACATTTTGGCTACTTTACATTAAGTAACTATCAGGAAAAGACAATTATAACTGCTCCCCCTCTCTCGTCCTTAAACAGAATAAAGAAATGAAACAAATAAAAAAATATCAGATCTTGTTTGTGAAAGTATGCAAAAATGTAATAATGTTGGTGTAATAAGGGGTAAAATAGATTCCTAGGAAGACATATTTAATAATTTCGGAAATCTGCGCTGGTTTTAATTGTTGACACGAGGTAGATATTTTTGCATAAGCTTAATTTCCAAGAGCGTTAAAGTTTGAGAGTTTCGTATTATTTCTTGAAATTTAACACCTTTAAGTTCATGGATGAAGCATTTGTGCTTTAGGGAGAGAATTCATTAAGGCGGTGATGAGAACAGACAGAGATATGAGGGGAAAATTAACGTGAAATCCAAACTATACGTATTAGAGGAAGAGGTGTGAAGCATCAATTAATTAATTGAGTATCAGGGTGCTGATGAATCAATTCAGTACACTCGTGAGATTTCTCATTCAGCTCGAGTAATTCTGGAATGTTGTGTGCAGTTCTTACGAACAGTTCAACGGTTGAACGCAGTAAATCACTGAAAGCAGAAAGCCTATATCCCTACTGACTACAGAGGAATGATTCGTAAGTATAGGCATTTTAAAAAATAAAAGGTGGTTTAAATTTATATTTTATTTTTTCCGAACAACCATAAAACGTTTTTCTATGGCTAATTACGGACAATTTTTTTTCTTTGTGATAGTTGTAATTGAATTTAAAATTTTCAATTCAAGTAAAGGTGGGATTTTATTAATTTATATTGGTGAAAAGAAATGGAATTATCTCTGCAAATAAAGCATTGGATTATCCAATGTTATTACAAATTTGGATATAATTTTTCAGCAGCCTTTCACAGTTTCATGCCGAAAATGGTTTAATAGCTGGCCTATGCAACTTAAGTCCTTGTAGACTCTTGTGTCAACATTTGAACGATATCTGTCATAGATACAAAGAAGCCAGGTAAACCTGCAGTGCAAACAAACATAGCAGTTGGTGAAATTCTGCAAGAAAATCCGAACATTGCTAATGAGAAACAGTATGGAGAGTTTAATGTGTCCGGTGATAAGCAGTAAAACTGTTTGGCGAATATTGAACTTAAACTGTCTCCCTACAAAATGCAAAATTTATTCGAACTGAAAGAAGAGAACACAAAGTAAAACAAAACAACTGCTAAGCAGGTGCATCCAGAGTGTTATGTACTGAGGAATTAGATTCATCTCAACGGTGGCGTAGAAATTCATAATTATAACATTTAGTATTCCAAAAATCTACATTATCATCAATTTAAAATTATTGTTTTGTCATCTCACAAGTATTTTATGATAATATAACGGATAAGCGATTAATTGTTGGCAAAACTAATTTGTTTCATGATTGCAAATAATAAGTAAAACTTTAAGAATGTGTTGTTAAGGGGATATTGCATCACTTAGGGGAAATTGTACCAAATCTTTGCACTTAGTCTCAGGTTAAGCCGACAACTCCCTGTAGGTCTACTGTTACTAACATCATGTAAAAACCTCTTGATTATCTGACGCAAATTACTAAATTCGTTCGGAATATTCTGAAAATCGACCAGAAGTTGAAAGGTATAAAACGCAAGGGCGATTCATCGGAAGTATTAGAATTTGGAATGGTCAGGCTGAACCCTTGTGTCACGGATATCCTACTTAGCTCCACAACAAGACTCAGCCCCAGGTTGGGACATTCTTTGCTGTTCTTAGCTTCAGTCAATAAATTACATTATCTATAGTGCGCGGAAGTTCACTGCTCTCCCCTCCTGTATCCCAAAAAGTGTAGTGACATTATGAACATCCTTTTTGAAAAGATTGAAAATAAGGTACAGTAAATTGTGAACTTTAATTGAATAAGATTCAAAATTATGTTACAAAACTATCATATTCGTGCAGAATGGAGTATCTATTTTACATCTTTAACCGATAAAAGAATATTTAGATAAATTGCTAGATATTAATTAGGCAGATAATTGTTTGTGGAGCTATCTGAAGAAAAGAGCGAAACTTTACGACAATTGATGAGGACCTCATCGCACACACTCTGGCGGACATTCAGAGCAGCTATATATGTACTGAAGAGAAGTTGTTATTGTGCAAAAGCAAGGTGGTGGACACATACACATCTAGGATGAAGATATGTCAATGCGCGGTGATGCAAATACACGTATTAAACCAGCGCCAGGATTTTAAATGTTGTATAGTGCATTAAGTAAATATGAGCTACCTCTTACATTTGAAATCCTGTGTATACATACAGATTGTTATAGCTGGCTTTAAATACATTAGAAGTTAAGACAATTTTAAGGCGTAATATGGAAATGCCCATTGCTCATGCTTATGTTTGCAAGAAAGTAAAAACCTAAAGGGTAAAAATTAAAGTAATTCTTTGGTTCAGGAGGTCTATGCAGCGCATCATTCACTGAAAGAGAGTCAAAGCTTCAGAATATATAAAGTAACACTATCACAATGTAACAAATTATCAGTAATTATAACAGTAGAAAGGATAAAACACTAAGAGAAAGTCACACTTGAAATCGCTATATTTCAAACTCTATGGTAAGAAGACAAGTCAATGATGCGTTCCCTACACAGCTCTGAAAGTTTACTCAGAGATAGAGAAATGGCAACTATATTTTTACATAAAGCGCGTATACCACCTAGTTTAAATCTTACATGTTAATTCCCCCCCCCCCACACACACTGTTATTTCTATTTTCATCTGTTTCCATGCATAACGTTACCTTCGATACTCAATATTTACTTTTATCAAATACACTTGTCTTCTATATTTTATTTATTCAATTGCTTATTCATACTAAAGAGTTAAAATTATGGGATCTTCTTTCACTCTATCAGGCAATAACACCAGAAAAATCAGAGTACAATATATATATATATATATATATATATATATTGTTATATAAATAGATAAATAACAGCGACAAATTATATATAATAAATATAATACGTTTATAATATAACTGAACGACTCGCCCAAACATGGTTTTAATCGTTTTCGTCAATGGTAGAAAAATGAGAAACAACGTTTTACTTGAACCGGTAGATATGTTAGGGAAATTTTCAGTTTCAGTCTCGTGTTTTGGTACTACTTGAAAATGGCGTTTACAAGAACGTAGTAACTGCAAGCAAAATGGCGGATCAGCTAGAATTACTCCTCTCGCCGGCTGACAAAAAAGGCCCAGTAAAGGTAAAGGGAGAAAGAGAGAAACGTGCTTATGGAAAGATAATCGTCTAAACATCTTTGGGACATATCTTTCCAAAAGAAATCAGCATGTGGAACATTGCCTCCAGATGCGGTAAGTAGAACAACATTGTAAATAACCTACAATACTGTTATTTGATGTATTATAACTATAACTTATTTTGGGGATTTAAAGTAACAATTTGGATTTGTTGCGGAAATTATTTACTGGAGTGTTTTAGTTTTATTAAGTAATATATTAGCTGAATAATAACATTGTCAGTACATAAGTTGCACATTAAGAACTTTTTGTATTGTTTCAGGAGAGAGTATGTGGCTGTTCTTTGCAATGTGGCAACTAAGTGCGGATGATAACAAGAGAGCATTTGATGAATTTTACAAGCTGAACCACAACTAGCAGGCTTCTGGCGCATCAATGTATAGAGGTACTAACCATTAAATGGAGATGAACCAGTGCCGATAAGGGCTATTCAAAATAAAGAATTTGCCTGTTTCTAAATCAATCATGATCCTCCAACTATTTGTGAAGAATAACTCACAATATTCTGCAGCCCTGGTTGAGTCACATTATTCAAAGAAAGAAATTTACCTGCAGTCAACGTCCGCTGCTTTCTAAATGCATATTCAGAATCCCTGCCTATTACATCTGCACAGAAGAAAAAACTATTGGATATGTGAGGTTATATCCCCGTTGAGTTCAGAAAATTCTATGAGGACTTGACCAATCAGTGAACTAAAATATGCTATCTCAGTTTTGTTAGCATAGTTTTCTTTAATGCAGTTTGTGTCCCTAACACTTTTTGTTTTTAGCGAAAAAGTATGCTTAAAATGTAATATTTTGTTTATACAATGTAATATTGATTCATTATCTGCTATCAGTACAATTGAATTGTTAAAATAAGTGGCTGAACAATGCGGTAAATAGCAAGATAATGCAATATCTTTGTCAGTTACAAATTTGATCCTATATTTTTTTTTTCTAATTAAGCTTTGAAAATGCAGTTATTGCGCATACAAAATAATTAGTACTGAAAAGGAAAAGATTATGAACACTAACCTTTCTAATAAAAGTTATTTTTGCTGGTTACAACGTTGTTCGGATGAATCATTCAAACAGAGAGTTCACAAAGATAGAGACAGAATTCCACTTGTTCAATAGTTTTTTGAAGCACAAGGAGAGAGGAAAGAGAAGGAGTAGGAGAATAAAAGGATAAAAAGGATTGGGGGACTAACTATTGGAATTCCTAGAGTTGAGGCGATGTGTGTTTAATCTACGCTTAAATTGCATTGTTGTCCGATAATCTCTGACCTGGAGGAAGGGAGTTCCAGATTCTGGTAACTAACACGCTGAACGAAGCTGACAAGGAACAGATAGTAAAGTTATATTCTGGGTCCGAGGTAGAGACAGGTATACGAAGAGAGGAGTTATACTGAGGAGTGGAGGTACGGAGGATTTTAAACAGTAGCATAAAAAGGAATGGAAAGTCCTAAGCTAGTCATGAAGTTGATTGTGTAGGGTTATCACATGATCCCGTTTACGGGTGTTAAATATGAAATGAAAGCAAGCATTATGATCGCGCTGTAATCTGTCCAGCATTCAAATTAGAATACAAGATTCACAATAATCAAAGTGAGGCATAACAAACACTAGAATGAGATTCTTTTCGATACTGAGAGGTAGATCTTTTGCTACATGTTTTAATGTGTGGATAAAAGAAAAGATTTTATTGCATGTTTGGGTTACCTGCCTGTGCCATTTGAGACAATAATTGTCGAACATCAATCCTAGGTCCGCTTAAAAATATGAAATATAGTCACAAAAGATCTTATAGGTAAGGCTTGAACGCGTGTTTACAGAAAATAAGAAAATCTGGCACACTGCGAATATAAAAGGGAAAGCTACTAGGAAAAGGGTAAAGGTATTCTGATGGGGTCTTTTTTGTAATGTTTACGACGGTCAGGGGCTAGCACTGTATTCTGATGGGGTTCCTTTTGTAATGTTTACGACGGTCAGGTCAAATAGAACTTTGAAAGCGACAGATAGTGAACAAAGAGCGATCCCAAGAATTCTGAGCGGACAAGTGTTTTTATGTTAACAGTGCTCATGCAATAAGTAGATGGAAACATAAAACCTCTGTTACGGCTTTCTTTTAACGTATTAATTTGGTCAAGAATCCAAGACTTAAGATTTTGCTGTGGGAGGAACCGTATAAAATCTTAAAGATAGCCTATGAGAATTAAACTATAATAATATAGAATAGAGCACACCATTAGGGAGAAAGGTGTAGGAGATTATAGGAGGAGCAAGTCACATGAAATTTAGAAAGATACGCTGAAGGTGTATATAGAGCATAAGATCGGCGGAGGGGCGAATTAATAAAAGCAGATGTAAGTTGGAAATTGGGGGGGGGGAGTGTTGAAGATGAGATGGAGATTAAGATTAAAAAACAAATGTATTTTCAATAAGGTACTAGAGATTACAAGTTGTCGCGAAGACGGGAGTTACAAATTACACAAGTTACGAAGTTACAGCACTTTAAAGTTAAAACATCTACTTCGAATTAGTCAGACAGTCACTCAGTTTATTCAGGACAGAGTTTAAGTTGAATTCAAGACAGTTTAAGTAAATAATAAAGCGAGTGTAGAAACATCATGTATAGCTCAGCTAATTAAAGTGAAACAGCTTTTGTAGCCGAAACGTTTTGAAGATTCTAACGTGACCTGACAGGAACCATAGTTATATGCAAATATGTGTTTATAAATGATGAAAACTAGAACTTCGAGTGCTACTTTGCTATTGATTGTTTATTATTTCCTTTCCCTGTGATTGTGTGTCACAACAACTTTCAGTTGATAAATTGAGCTTATAGCCGAGGACAAAACATTACAAGACTGCGGCACTGACTGGAGGTTCGACCGATACCCTTGAGATACCAATTGATTTATGAACCTCAATGACCTCATTATAAAGACCTAATCCACATTACATTAAGTAAATTAATTAATCTATAAACTCTCAACTAATCGGAGCCCAATGACACAAAGTATTTAATTAAAAATACCGCCGCACATTCTAGATCAAAGTGTATGAAAACACCTGGGACTTTTGCCGTGCTGGTATAATTAATGACATTATTGTTTATCATTACATCGTTTTGCACCTTTATGTCCCACATAGATCTTCATTTACTACAGAGTGAGGAGTGACGTGAAAGCAGAGTTGTAATTCGTGAGTGTATAGGCAGTAATTGAGTGTTTTATCTTTTAGCAATGTCGTTGATGTACAGTATAAAAATTAGTGATCCGAGTGCTGAGCCCTGGGGAACACCTGCCTCAATGAGACACCAACAGGTAAAACAATCATCACCTAAAACACTCTCACTAGGTAGAATTCGATACTAGAGAGAATGTAGTTTATAAGTTTGTACCACATTCTAACGAGCCATTAGAATATCAGAATAACGCTGACAGAACATGTTTATGGAGGCATGGAACACCAGTGTTCCATGCATACAAGCGGTGCTATAAAGCATTTGTGTGAAGCGTGGGTATTAACAAAAAAGATGAATTTGAAAGCGGTGGCCTGCAGCATACCAGCTTAAACTATAATACCATGATGTTTGGCGGGTTCATTGCTCTATGATAATTCCTGCATTCTATTGTGCTGTTATGTGAAAAGGTTAGCCCAGTGGAAGGGAAAGAGTTGATGAACTTCGACTGGACTCTACAATGGAGATTTTATATGTTACTTTGTGCCGCTGGTGTTTCCATACTTGCATGGATAGCTACTTTGATTTTTCACATATTACATGTTACCATTAGAATAGCTTTGAACAAAACACTAGAATAAAATACATTTGCTATAGAAATAAGGTATTGCACATCGTGACAATTATTTTTCCTTAAAGTGTGACTGTACAATAAACATTTTATTTAATCCATTTATACTCAACACTACCCAAAATAAGTAGGCATTTTATTTAGAACAGTACTCAAGACACAATAAGTTTAAAACATACACACATTTCATTAATGTTTTTTTAGAGCAATTTAATTGACCAAATACAATATTTTTGAGAATTTCTATTCCAACATTTTCAGTAATTGACCAATATACAAGAACATTCTGAAAAGTTCTTCATCTAACAATAAAATGAAATATTTTAACTTTAATCTCTTTTTTGCACATAATCTGTCTTAAGGTCAAAATATATATTACAGTGATAAGGTCTCTGAAACTATTTTGTGAAAGGTCTGTAATATACTCCTTTTCGGCTGCAATCGTCTCTTGATGTGATGAAAAACGTTGACCTGCTAGGGAGAGTTTGAGCCTTGAGAACTCAGAGGGAGCTAACTCTGGGGGGTATAGTGTGTAGCCGGAATTAAAGGCCGTCTTTGATTAAACTAACATTGTTATAATTAAGGCTAGTAATAATTAACATAAATATGATCATCTGATACATGTATGTAGTTTGTAGTCATTAGACAGCACCCGTGCTAAACAGTAATAAAGGTCCATTGTGTATTTATGTGAATGGAAAACGGTTCGGGTCGTTAAGCTTGGAAATGGTAAAAGTTTTGACCTTGGGGAAAAGGGTTATGTCCTGAAAAGAGGCAATTCTCTTTTCAGAGGGTTTAAAGAAAACCATTTACCGAGACGCAGACAAAAGCAGAGAAACATATTCTTTCAATAACTAAGGGTAAAGGCACTAATGACTTTACGGGTGGATTTCTTTCGAAGAAGGAACAAATGTCAATCTCGTATGACAGCTCAAGTTTATAACCCCTCATGACAATAACATTCAAACGTCGACAGATGTTGACATGACTTTGCAAAACAAATAGATGTTCCTTATTTATGGCCGAGGTTTCATTGTGAGCAAATTTGAAAGGACAGAATAGTGAAAGGATATGTCGGATTATAAAAATTTCCCAACATTTAGGGCAGGAATGTCCGTTCTTAGAAATATTATAACGTGAGAGGTATTTCCAGAAATTGGTCCCACACAACCAATAGAAATCTTACAAAATTGAACGAATCGGAGCGAGCCTGCATAATTATAGATATTAAGGAAGGACCAATAACGCAGATAGAATCGAACTGAGCTCCATAAATTTCGCGGATTTAATTTTCACGATGGGAGGTTCCTAATAAACAATAAACTTGACATCTGATATATAATGTAAGGGACACAGAACAGGAGAGACTTGGAGAGAGAGAGCAGCAGAACTTCAACAGCAGTGAGACTTAGAGAGAGAGAGCAGCTGGACTTCTACAGCAGGGAAAAGTTAGCGGTCCGGGATTCGAGGCTAAGAGCTAAAGGTTGGATAGTCGGAGAACGGAACTGTAAGAGTCAATTTAAATAAGCGGGCAAAAGAATAGACAATCCAAATCAAAGTGAGCGAAGTCGGTAGGAGAAGAAAAATAGTCAGTCAGTTCAACACATTTCCAAGCTTACGCGAACAATCCAGTATTCTGTTAAGTTAAATAAATGATGTCAGATAAGAACTCCAGTGTTTCCGTGTAACTTTATAGATTTCCTTCCCTTCCCTCTGACTCAGACGAGTCACAAAATTCCAGAGTTCCCTGAGGTAAAGGTTCCTGATCCCGACACAAGGGGCATCCAACCCAGAACTCAAAGAAAAACAATTAATCGACGACACCTCTTCCCGCGAGCGGACTGCTACCAGCTTATACCCCACGAACGGCCCCAAAAATGGCGCCCAACGTGGGGCTTCTAAGACTGGAAATAGGGCAAGGAAATAATCACGGAAGAAGCGGACGACACCAGACTGCAGACGCGGACGACGCCAGAGCGGTACCAGCAGTAAGTGTAACTTACTGAATCAGCACAGCAAACTGCAGACGCGGACGACACCGGAGAGGATCCTGCTGTGAGCGTAAAGCTTACAACCGTTGCCGAACACCAAGAAGAGGATCATCGGACAACAAGGAACAAGAACCGCAACAGCAGCAAACACGGAAGAGAGAAGGTACAGACGAAAATTGAACTTTTTTGTAGAAACTGTGTAGCATAAATAGGAAGGAATATAAAATTACATGTTATTGAGAAGTAGGAAGATTAACATGGCAGATCAGGGCAGAATAACGAACGAAGTAACGACGGTAGGAGTAGATAGTAGGCAAATGGGGGAAAATAGTAAGACAAATAAAAACCAAAGTAAAGAATTAGAAGACAGTAATCAATCAGATAAGAGTAATAGGAATGATAAAATATTAGAAATGATCAGTCAAATGAAACTACAAATAGAGAATTCACAGGGAGAGTTAAAAATAGATTTGCAAAATGCACAAAAGGAGTTCCAAAGTAGGCTAGATTCTAGACTAGAGAAAATAGAGAATTCACAGGGAGAGTTAAAAATAGATTCACAAAATGCACAGAAGGAGTTCCAAAGTAGGTTGGATTCTAGACTAGAGAAAATTGAGAATTCACAGGGAGAGTTAAAAATAGATTCGCAAAATGCACACAAGGACTTTCAGAGTAAATTAAATTCTAGGTTAGAGAAGATGGAGGAATCACAGATAGAAAGAATTAACAAGATTTTGGATACCAGGTTTGCTCAAATAGAAAATTATCAGATAGAATTTAGTATTAGGGTCAGTAGCGCTCTAGAAAATAGATTAGAACAAATAGAAAAAGCTCAGGAAGAATTTGGAAACAAAATAAATGATTCGCAAACAAGTTTTCAGAGTAGGCTTGAGAAGGTAGAAAAATCTTTGTGCAGTAACATAGAAAATAAGTTTCAAGAAACTCTTAAAATTCAGACAAATTTTTCGAAACGGTTGCAAGAAAATAATGAGAATTGGGAGAAAGAAGTAGGAGAGAGAAATAAAGACTTTAAGGAAGTCAGAGAGAACATGAATAAAATAGATGATAAAATAATTGAAATTGAAAAAGTAGGGCAAGAGCTGAGAACAGCTGTTAGCAGTAAATATTCAGGGTTGGAGGAGCGAATGAACCAAGAGCTCAGATCAGTAAAATTGATTGTCCAATCATTAGACCAAAATCAAAGCCAACTATCGAAAAAAATGTCTGAATTGATAGAGAATAGACATAATGGTACTGTAGAGAATACTGACGGTAGTAATGTTAGTAGTGGAACATCAGAATCTCAGCCAGGCGACACATTTGTGACAGAGGTAAACGAATCTCAGTCCAACGCCTCGGCTGGATTACCTATAAATGTAAATGTGAGTGCTCAGGTTACTGGTTCACCAAGAAGTTCTTGTATTTCTGACAAAAATATGTGTATTAGATCCGGGAATAATTCATGCATGCCCAACATAAGTTGTAATTCGTGGCCTAGCCAACTAATAAATGAAATAACACCCCCGGAGTTCTACGAGGAACGAAACGATAATGCAAGGATTTTTGTCTCAGATTTAGAAGATTATTTTCGTTTAAAAGGAGTACCGGAAGAGATGAAAATTATTTTCGTTAGGAGAAGTTTAAAGGGTCAGGCTGCAAATTGGTACAGGCTTACGTTATCAGATTGCACTTCCTTTAAAGATTTCAAATTTTTATTCTTATCACGATATTGGAGTTCGACACACCAGAACGCCATTCGTTTAGACATATCAAATGGGAAATATGACGCCAGAACCGGCATAAGTATGGTAGACTATTTCTTGGCCATAGGTAAAAAGAGCAGGCTTTTAGATCCACCACTAACTGATAGAGAATTAATGACATTGGTATCTGGACATTTTCCTGAACACATCAGAAATCACCTGATTGTGGCCAAGCCCACAACGTGTTCAGAAATGATTGATCTTTTAACTGCTTTTGACCTCCAATGGAATGACTACCATGGAAGTAGAAGGGAAGAAAATCGATATGACAATTACAGAAATGACTTCCGTCCAGCTAGATATTCTTCTCACGGGAACGGGGCAAGGTCCAACAGATTAAGAAATAATGGAGAGAATCAAAATTTCCGACGACCTCAAATCAACGCACTTCAGACAATTCCTGGAGGACGGATGCCGATGGAATACTCGAGCAGAACACTGCCATATCAAAGCTATAGAAATCAAAACGAACCGCCAAGAAGATGGAGTAGAAATATCAGGACCTGGCGTCAACAAACTCCATGGTACGGAAGGAATAACCAAAATCAATGGAGGAACCCAGAAGACCGGAGATCGATAACTGTGGATACTAATGAATATGTGAGGTCGAGGTCACCAAACGATCAGAACGAAAATGGAAGAAGTATGGGTAACCAAACCGTCGAGCGAGACCAGGGAAACTTACCAGTCAGTCCACAGAGACCCATGTAGAATTGGAACGAACTTCTAACTTACCGGAAGACATGCTGGTGGGACAGAGAACGGGTCACACTAATTTATTAACAAAGGAAAACGAAACTTCAACAAGTCAAAATTCAAAGGAGGAACATGTAGAAACACCTAAAATTAATATACAGATCGGGAATATTCATACACTTGCTTTACTTGACTCGGGAGCCACTAACACAGTGTGCAGCTCTACTTTCTACGAAAAACATATCATGAACAAAGTAAAGATGATGTGTCTGCCAATTTGTGGTGTTTATTGCTCTGTTGCAGTAGGCAAACGTAAGGAGAGGGTAAATTATCAAGCTATGGTAAACATCCAGTTACTAGGTCGTGTTTTCGAGGTGATGTTTCTTGTTGTTCCAAGGTTAACTACCGAGGTCATCATAGGATGCGATACATTATACAGTTGGAAGGCCATTCTTAATTTTGAACAAAGGATTCTAGCGATACGAAACTCAGAGGAGCTAATCTCAGCGAAATTTCACGAAGAGAGAGATCAAAACGAAATTATAATGTCACATGATGAGCAAGAAGTGGTAGATGAGATATTTTTCGTGGAAAGAATAGATATTGGTATCGCAAATGCTGTGATTAAAATAGATGAAGAGAACCAATCGTTCACAGTTGATTATAAAAACCTGTGTAGTCATCCGATGATTTTTTGTAATGATTGCAAGGACAGTATGAACGGAGCCAACGTAGCAACTCGGAGAAAGGAGGAAGGAAAACTTAATAGCTTGAGATTAGGCAGTCAGGGCGAAACAATGGAAGTTTTACGAATGAAAGTGAGAGAGGCGTGCGGTTTGAACACAACACAGAGAAGGCGGCTAGAAGAAATCTTAGTAAAGAATTGGGAAGTATTTTCTGAACACCCCGGTAAATGTAATAAATATACTCATTATTTCGAAGTAACTAATATTTCCCCATATACACTTAAACACAGACCGATTCCCATATCTATTAGGGACCAGGCGGACGAGATCATAAATTCCATGATTCAAGATGGCATAATAGAAGTGTCCGATTCCTGCTATATCAATCCGTTGTGTTGGGTCCAGAAAAATAACGGAAAATTAAGATTAACAGTTGATGCGAGAAGATTGAACCGTCACGTGACAAGGGACAGTTTTCGCGTTGAAGGGATTGATCATCTGTTGACTCGTCTAACAAGTGGAAGGTACTTATCTAGCCTGGATTTAACTGCCTCATTCTGGCAGATACCCTTGGACGAAAGAGTAAGAAAATTCACGGCTTTTATTCATAATGGACGTACATATCATTTCACCAGGTGCGCATTTGGCCTGTCATCGAGTGGTGCCGCATTGCTTAGGGCGTTATATGAAATATTTAAGGATTCTACTAAAGAGTATGCCGTCCAATATGTAGACGATTTTATTATTTTTGGAGACGACATAGAAAATCACCTAAATCACATTGATCAGATACTATCAAAATTACGAGAGAGCGGAATGACCGTCAGATTAGAGAAAACTGCCTTCTTCAGGAAAGAGACCGAGTTTTTAGGATTCTTAATTTCCGAGCAGGGAATCAAACCCAACCCCGCTAAAGTAGAGGGAATATTGGAGATCCAAAGACCATTGAATGTAAAACAACTTAGACGGTTTCTGGGTATTCTCCAATATCAAACTCGGTTTCTAGTTAATTATGCAACCGTAGCAGACCCTCTACGGGCGCTTTTGAGGAAAGAAACAAAATGGCGGTGGACAGAAACCGAGCAAACGGCGTTTGATGATATTAAAAAGCTATTTCAGAACGCAATTTTATTAGAAAGACCAAGAAATGACCTTCCTTACGTCGTTTACACCGATGCATCCAGCAAGGGTTTTGGAGCTGTATTACTACAAGAACATGAGAATGAAACACAACATATCATAGCGACAGCGTCTAGAGGATGTTCTAGATACGAATCACAATCATGTGTTACTGAATTAGAAATAGCGGCAGTATATTTTGCGCTCCAAAAATTTAGAAACTATATCTTCCACCAGAAAGTAATATTGAGAACAGATCATATAAGTCTTTCGTTCATTCACAAATGTAAATTAACTAGTTCCAGAATCTCTAGATACATACACGAAATTATGGCTTACGATCTAACTATAGAACACGTTCCAGGAAAAGATAATATATTTAGCGATACACTGTCTAGATTAAAACATCGAGAAAGTATGCCCGAAGCCCTCAAAAGTCCGGATTATGAAATCACTATTATGAAATTAGACCAAAGTTTGGAAAAATCCATTAGTAAAGACTTTAGAGACCTAGCGAAACTGCAGGCTGAGGATAGCGAGCTAAAAAAATTATTAACCGAGGTACCAGAACTCGACAGCAACACTTCAGGCACCGTAGCTAAGAGAAATAATATACTATATAAATTACATGGGAAGGAAGAGCAGAGGTGGAAACCTATAATTCCACAGGCGATGACGAATAAGTTGATAAATGCCTTTCATTCGTCAATGCTACATTCAGGTACGGAACGAGTATGTATCAATATAGCAGAGAATTTCTACGTTAAGCATCTCGCTAAGAAGGTCAGAAGAATAATTGCTGCGTGTGAGTTATGCCAGAAAGCAAAACCATTCAACTGCAAGTTTGATATCGAGCCTAAGACCATACTAAGGGAACTACCCCGAGCCCTTGTAACCCTCGACATACATGGAGAAATGCCTCGCGGACAGTTCGGATATAGATATGTGCTAGTGTTATACGACATCTTCACAAAATTCGTAAAAATATACCCTCTAAAATCCATCACGAGTAGAGCCTGCCTTAATAAAATCACGAATGATTACATAAGAAATTATGGAGTTATGTCCGCCATTTTGTCGGATAATGCAACTGTCTTCAGAAGTAAGATATTCAGAGAAACGCTCAAACAATTAGGCATAAAGCTTTACCACTCATCGTCATACTTTCCGCAGGGAAATCCAACAGAGAGAGCGATAAAGGAGGTATCAACATATTTCCGAATTCTATGTCATAAACAACATACAGACTGGGTGAAATATTGCCCCATTATAGAAAGGGTAATGAACCATTCCGTAAACCCAACCACGCAAATAGCCCCGGTTAAAGCACTAATGAGATCCGAGCCCGAGTCTATGGTACCAGGACTACCAACGTCGATCCCTTCAGAAATAGAGCCGAGGACCGAAGAGCAGATATTCCGAAGCATGTATCAAAAGATGAGGCGAAAAGCCGAAAAGCGACTAGCGAAAGTCAAAAGAAGAAAATTAAAATGGAGTCCAAAGATTGGAGATCTTGTACTTGTGAAGGACAAAAAGATATCAAGCTCACTTCGGAAGCGTTATAACAGGATGGAATTAATATACAGAGGCCCATATGAGATCGGAAAACAGTTCGGGGATCACACATATGAATTGATTGATCCAAAGACTAAGAGAATATTAGGCAGGTACCATAAACAAATACTCCGGCCGTACAAAACGTTGGGCGAGGCGAAAGGAAACTAATCCTATTGATAAATGTTACCTAAACTATGTAAAATTAATGCTTTTTTTTTTTTAACCTTGTTGTGTCATAATGTTCATTTAGAGTAATAATTGGTTAACCCGGAACTGAGCACCTGCATGTTAGTCTGTAAGAATAAGATATATGTATATTATTGTATATAGGTTTTCCTAGAAAATTCAATGCAGTATAATGGAAGATAGTGACAAATATAAAGTGCAGTGCTAAATAATAATTATAGTAGTAAATATGAAGTGTTAAAATGGATAGGAAGTGTCGTGAAATCAGAGAAATAACTGAAGTCAAAGTAATAAAACCTGAATAAAAGTGCATATATACATGTATAACTACAGAAAGTGTAATAACTTTAACGAATCAACAGTGTGTGTATAGACAAACATAATTTAGCAAATATAAAGGACAATGATGCAAATATTAGGTAAAATATTGATGAAGAATCGCGTACTATGAAAGACTAAATTACAACAACAAAGCCAATTATGTAAGAATATAATTTAGAAGGCTCAGAAGGCCAGAAGTTGTATTAGGAAACCACATTGACATTTGTATGTATCTATATGACTAGCATAGAGCCTAAAAAGATCAAGAGTATGTAAGATAAGTAATAAGGTTTAATTTCTCACGGGAACAACATATTAAAATTTATATGTCTTCCGACATACAAACCTTAATATGGGGGCATGTTGTAGCCGGAATTAAAGGCCGTCTTTGATTAAACTAACATTGTTATAATTAAGGCTAGTAATAATTAACATAAATATGATCATCTGATACATGTATGTAGTTTGTAGTCATTAGACAGCACCCGTGCTAAACAGTAATAAAGGTCCATTGTGTATTTATGTGAATGGAAAACGGTTCGGGTCGTTAAGCTTGGAAATGGTAAAAGTTTTGACCTTGGGGAAAAGGGTTATGTCCTGAAAAGAGGCAATTCTCTTTTCAGAGGGTTTAAAGAAAACCATTTACCGAGACGCAGACAAAAGCAGAGAAACATATTCTTTCAATAACTAAGGGTAAAGGCACTAATGACTTTACGGGTGGATTTCTTTCGAAGAAGGAACAAATGTCAATCTCGTATGACAGCTCAAGTTTATAACCCCTCATGACAATAACATTCAAACGTCGACAGATGTTGACATGACTTTGCAAAACAAATAGATGTTCCTTATTTATGGCCGAGGTTTCATTGTGAGCAAATTTGAAAGGACAGAATAGTGAAAGGATATGTCGGATTATAAAAATTTCCCAACATTTAGGGCAGGAATGTCCGTTCTTAGAAATATTATAACGTGAGAGGTATTTCCAGAAATTGGTCCCACACAACCAATAGAAATCTTACAAAATTGAACGAATCGGAGCGAGCCTGCATAATTATAGATATTAAGGAAGGACCAATAACGCAGATAGAATCGAACTGAGCTCCATAAATTTCGCGGATTTAATTTTCACGATGGGAGGTTCCTAATAAACAATAAACTTGACATCTGATATATAATGTAACGGACACAGAACAGGAGAGACTTGGAGAGAGAGAGCAGCAGAACTTCAACAGCAGTGAGACTTAGAGAGAGAGAGCAGCTGGACTTCTACAGCAGGGAAAAGTTAGCGGTCCGGGATTCGAGGCTAAGAGCTAAAGGTTGGATAGTCGGAGAACGGAACTGTAAGAGTCAATTTAAATAAGCGGGCAAAAGAATAGACAATCCAAATCAAAGTGAGCGAAGTCGGTAGGAGAAGAAAAATAGTCAGTCAGTTCAACACATTTCCAAGCTTACGCGAACAATCCAGTATTCTGTTAAGTTAAATAAATGATGTCAGATAAGAACTCCAGTGTTTCCGTGTAACTTTATAGATTTCCTTCCCTTCCCTCTGACTCAGACGAGTCACAAAATTCCAGAGTTCCCTGAGGTAAAGGTTCCTGATCCCGACACAAGGGGCATCCAACCCAGAACTCAAAGAAAAACAATTAATCGACGACACCTCTTCCCGCGAGCGGACTGCTACCAGCTTATACCCCACGAACGGCCCCAAGTGGATGCTCCAACAACTCATACTTGAAATCTTTCCATTTTCCCATTGCTAAAGCATTTTTGTAAACAGCTGCAGCTTCTTGATGAAATATTATTTTTTTCTCCTGCAAACCGGTTCTTTAAACTTACTCATCTAATTCAGGGGTCACCAAGTGTGTCTTGCTTGCTTCAAATCAATCAACTATGTGTTAAAGGTTCCATGTAATGGCGGCGTCTATGTTTATGTATTCGACATGATTTGATTAAATGAATAGTAACTTTAATATTAGATTAGACTGTATATGTTTTACACGTTAACAAACAGAATAATGCAGTGAATAGCGGCAACACCTTTTGTACATAATACTGGCAACATTTAATTTATTAAAATAAATAACAACCTTTAATGTATTTATAAATTTAACGCTGAAAGCTACTGTATACATAAATGAACATGGACTAAGCCACGAATACAATGAAGGCATTATTTTCGATTTTAAATCGCATAAATAATTGAAATTACGAGCTTAATTGGTTTATTAAAGAAACAAAAAATAAATAAATATTGCTACTGTTTAATTTAAAAACAGTTTGGAGGTTGCATCTGGACATTGAAAAGGGGATTTTCCAGCAAGACCTTGCCCCATGCCATGCATAAACTTCATTGGTTTTTCAGTGTTTGGCCTGGCCTGGTAATTTTCCGGATCTAACCCCTATAGAGAATCTTTGGTCGATTGTTAAGAAAAGATGAGAACAATGGACTGAACTACCTCAGAAAAGATTTTCGCTGGATGGTATAGTGGATCAGTGTTCAGTTTCTGGTAGCTTAGGTCGGAGATATTGAAAGTGCTGAGATTATATGTCATGTATATTGATGGAAGGAAGTTCCCTCAATTAATTGTGTTCCTACAATATACACCTTTGTGCAAATTAATGTGAACAAAGATTTTTTTTTGTGATGTTTCATAAAATTTCAACATTACTTCTTCCTAAACATGGTTTTAATATTTAATATGCCCAAATTACCATTTTCACCTATTTAGGCATACAATCAATGATTTTCTTACGTATTTCACTTATTTCTGGGCCATGATACTATACTTTTATCACAGCACAAGTTCCTTGCTGTGATGTTTTCATTAGAATTGAGGCATTATCACTTTTGCAATTTTCTATTGTGGAATAAATTTTACATTAAATTTTCGTCCTCTGAAACGTTTAAATCCTGCTTCAAAGCAGTGCCATGAGTAGAACTGAAAATTTCCTCTAACTTCTGTTTGTTTCAACTTAAATGAACAAATATATGCGTCCTTTGGTTCTTTCTTAATCTACAGGTTGATATTCATTTTCTTATATTTACGATCCTCCAACGCGTCACCCCGTTTTCTTCTAATCTGTTTTTCTCTAGGCACGTCAAGAAGGTCAGCATTTCAGCGCATAAAAAAGTATCACTAGCTAACTATCCAAATAAACGATAAGAAACACCTTAGTTTAGGATTAGTGAAGCTCTTCCTTTTGAAACTTCAATTTTCCGAACTTCGTTGGTGCTTTGGACATTGTGATGAGAAATTAACACTTTCATATCTAATTTCAAAATTCGTAACGCTAGGAAGTAAAGAATAAGAACAGTAACATTCAATTTGGTCCATGAAATTGCATCTTAGCGTAGTTATTTTCATTATTTAGAAGAATTTGCAATAGAACCAGACATCCATTTGCCACATTTAGTGCCTTGACTTTTTCGAAGGTCATTAAAACTGCTAGAAATATTAGCAAACTGGAACTATCTTTACTGTATAAAAGTGAGTTTCTGATTGCTGATAGCTGAGAACACTACGGTCTGTATTAACAGTCATTATTTAGTTCATTATTGAATTGTTCTTAAAATATATAGTTTAATCGATAAGGGTGACACCATGGAGTACATTTATAAAACATAGAGAAGTTCAAAATGTTATAAAGCAAACTTATACTCACAGAAATAGATGGAATAAATAAATAATTAAATATTCATTGATAGTGAGACAACCACGCCATGTATATGAAAATGGTGAGTAGGACATAAGTTAAAAATGAAGAATCAGATTGAAAAATTGGGGCCATGGGTCACGACTAGTGTCAAAAAACAACTTTCAAAATTAAAATTAACCCTTATATAGTTTAGTTGGTAGTTAAAACTAGAAACCTGGGCCATAAATACTCGTAGCTTTATGAGTCGCCTTTTAAGAAATAGTCCTCTATAGTAAAGAATTCTTATGGATATTTCTGAGATATAAAGAATAAGGTGAGAGAGGTTCTGGTTCGGTGCTTGGAGGACACAGTAGCTCAGTTGATAACGTTTCAACCCAGGAGACTGAAGATCCGTGTTCGAAACCCAAACGTGATTCGAATTTTTCAAGCCTGATTCTTCCACGCTCTGTTTCTGCTGCAAATTACCAATTGAACTCAGCCCCTACTTAATATGCCAGCTCAATTTCGTACAAGTTTAATTTGGCATTCTCCATTAATACCAATAGTTATGTAATTGCATTTGGATACATCCAGTATTTGTTAGTCCAGGAAAGATAAAATCCTTGACCTTGATCTATTTTAAGCACTTGAAATAACAACATATAAATATAAGCAGAGTGAAACACTATAATTCAAAATTTATCAATACATTACAAATAAATTACAGTTTAATTTAAACAACTAACGGAAAATTTAAATACAAGTGAAAATGCCTGATATTGCCTGTGAATAGGAATCTTTATGAACATACAACTAAAAGAGAGAATTTCCTAACATGGAATATTGTAAAAAACAAAGAATGTTTCAAAATTCATATTTTGCAAATATTGAATTTCCATATATATTACCCAATACCTGGGTCACTGGATTAAAAATGGATTTGGTCCCAGCCTAACAAATTTTAAAGTAACTCAGGAACAAGCCCAATTGGCGCAGAATGATTAATTAATTAATTAATTAAACCCCGCAATAGTGGCTACAGTCTGGAGCTATTGCTAAAACTACCTTCCCCGAGATTGCAGAACCCAAACATGGTAAAATCAAAAGGCAAGAAGTTATAACACGGGAAGTATAGCCGGCACTATGTATCCTCGTTACTCCTGTCCTCTTAGGGCCAATAGGAAAAGATAACGGTTTAATCAAATAACGACTGGTTTGCAGGGATGAGGAAAAAGGCAAATAAGATAATAGCGATAGATAGAAACAAGTAGAAAATATTCTACAATAAATATTGTTTTAATAAATTTGATTGTGTCTGACTTTTAAGCGTTTATTATATCGTAAAAAATAACAGCAGGATTAAAGGAATTGAAAAACATTACACCTTTTCAAAGTTATACTTTTTGCTCTTAACTTAAATTGTGTGGTTCTTAATCAGCAATAAAGAGATTAGGAGTGAATGTTTATTTCAAATGTGAACATATTACATTCCTTAGGAATATAATTGTACTATTTGTATTAATTTGAGTTTCGAGGGATTACTACATGTTACAAAATAAATAAACTAAGCAGTCGGTACAGAATATAGGTGTTTCAGTGTCAAGGGGATGCAATTATAGGAGTGGGTAGTTTGTTCAAATTTTAACTTATCCTTTAGAAAAAATAAAAATTTCATACTCTTATCCCGCAAGCCAAAATTTTCAAGAATATCAATATTCATTGAACAGCGTCTCTTTAAGTCGTTCATCCTTGGCAAAATTTGCTAAAAGCAGATGTGCAACACACTAATTTAACATTTTTTAGAAAGAAAATTAATGAAACTCTCAAAATAGAACATAATATATTTCATGTGTCAAAAAGAGGCAATTTGAGAAAGAGTGCTTTCTTTAAAATCTTAAGCTGGTCTATATTTTTTTACCTGGTTTTAAAGAATATGTGTATGCTTCTTTCAAACTGTTTAAGACTTTAGATAGGAACAAATACACACCAATACAACACATATTCAGATATTCTATTTTGATGATACATGTATTAAATACGATAATGTTATTCACGAATATTAAAGGCTATATAATAAGATAAGATTGGATTGTGTTACCGAACTGCGATTGATTATTCTTCAAAGAACGCAGTGTAAATAAGCGTGCAACTATCGGTTTTGTTATGCAAAGGTTCTTTGTAATGAACACAAATGCTCTTCCATTCTATGTAAAGTCCATTTGTGTAAAGCTGTTTGATCACTAGTCGGGTCCATTACCTTCTTATTATTTATTTACAGTAGAGGCATGACGACAAGAGGTACACTAGCAAATTGTGTTGCGTGTTACGACATTTCACACCAATAAGGACGTTAATCCCGAAATATTTACTATACGCTAAATACCTTTTGGAAATGGATGTCGCAGGCCATTATTTATGTATGCTAATTCGTGTCGAGAGGCAGAAATTATATTCAACATGAGCACCATACTAGGGGGTTCTAAAATTTATCAGCCTGACTCAGAAGACCAAATTACATGATGGTTATAAGTATCGTCTTTTAGATAACGCGCTGTAAAGTTTCAGATTTGTTCGAGAAGATCGTGTAAACAAACTAGTGTTAACTTTTCATACAAAATGGATAAAAACTGATAAAGTGAAATTTTGAAGGATTTAACCCCAACAGAAATATAAAAGGAGCTAGATTTCACATTAAAGCATTCTTCGCCGTCGTTTTAGACGGTTAAAAACTAGATTACAATATTTTAAGCATGGTCATTCAAGATAATGAGCGCTTAGGGCGTCCCAAAACTGTTACGGCCGGTGAGATTGTGACAAAAATTGTCATAATGGCTTAGTCAATGATCGCTGATTGAAAGAGTTTGCTGACTTTGCAAAGACCTATGTTTACACAAGTTTTGGGTATTAGAATGCTTTCTGTTCGATGGGTGCTTCGTTTGTTAACGATACACTAAAAACGCATTCGAATGAACATTTAATAAGAGTGTTTAGACATATTTTAACGCAATTCCAGTGAGTTTAACCAACGATTCGTAAAAGTAGATGAAACATGGATTCATCACTACACGCCAAAGACAAGGAGTAATCCAAAACATAGGTGGCAACAAGTAAAAGTGCACCAAAGAAAGGAAAATTCATGGGTAAGGTTTTCTGGGATTCTCATGGTGTAGTGCTCATAGGCTACCTCCAGAAGGGCATAACCATCCTTTACGCTTTACTACTGGACCAACTGAAGGATGCTAATCAGACTAAACGTCCACCCCTTGCAAAAAAGAAAGTGCTCTTTCATCATGATAATGCGCTTCGTATACATCTGGAGTTGTTGCTGCAAAGCTGCACGATCTGCATTTCCAAGTGCTTCCATATTCACCATATTTGTCGTATATGGCTCCGAGCGATTACTTTTTGTTCCTAAATCTGAAGAAATGTCTGGGTGAACTAAGATTCATATCAAATGATGGGGTTGAAGCCGAGACAACCACTTATTTTTCACAGTTGGACAAATCTTATTTTACCGAAGGCATTAAAAATTGTATTCATATACAATGTGACATATTGAAAAAAAAATCTCTGAAATAAAGTATTTTCTTGGCCAGGCTGATAACTTTTAGACGTCCTCGCACTATTCGACAATAAACTTTCTTTCTTTCAGAATGGGGAAGAAAAAAAAAAACCTGTCAAGTAGCAGTTATAGCATAATTCACTAGACCTGCTTGTTTTGATGCAATATTACGTATTAGATTATCGCACGTGTCAAACTTTCTGCGTATGGCCTTCAAAGGCTGAACATTTCTAGCGAATCAGACATGCGGTGATGCCTAGTCAGAACTTGTTCCTGCATGCTACTAAATACAAATAGTTTATTGTAAGCTTCAGTAGCTTATCAGATCCAATGTAAATGAATTAAAAGTAAATATGGAAAAAGTCGTATTTTTAGCTTGAACCGTCTTCTTTTTATGAATAATTTTGTATTTACCTCGAATACGAAAACCAAGTTTACCTCCAAAAAAGAACAGAACAGTGTCTTTTAGCGCTTATAGATATCTACGGTATCCCTCTAAGTTATCGCATTTGGTTTGGTAAGAAAACAAATAACTTTTGCATCTCGAATTTAATGTACCTGGGTGTTTCACATCACTAGACGATATGCTGCACATAACGCTATCTGTCTCTTTCTCTCGTGACCCAGTTATATGAGCACGTTGCAGTATTGGCTTTTGCAATGTACAAAATATTTGGTGCGGGTTATGGCTATTAGATATTCCATAAATAAATAAACACGTTTAAAAATAACATAAAAATAAATAAAATAACATTAGTAATGTCACACACACACACACAGTTGCATTCACTTCATTTGTCTCTCTTAATGTATCTCCTGTATTCAGCTTGACACTTTCAACAGAAATGTATCTAATCTTTGCTCCGCCTTATCTGGGATAAATTCTCCATGCATTTTCGTCCTTTGACCTGAATCATGTCATGCTCTAGTTTGATGCATTGCTCCATTATTCACTAAACTTTCATAGCGATTGTAGTTCTAGCGAAATAATCTCCACGCATTGCACAATTCTATGCTGCCTATCCCATATACCCCGAGCGGTTCTTAACCTTCCCTTATGTAATGTTTCTATTCCCTTAATGGCACGCTATCTACATGGAGTCCAGCCCAACAGGTTCTTTTCTTAATTTTGATGCTCATGTCAGGTTCCCTCTCAAACTAAGCTATTTATGGTAGCTCAATGCCATAAATTAAAGTTTAGATTCCGTGAATAATTCGCAGCCAGTACTTCCACTACTCTGGTTTTACACTCTATGGACTTGCTGTAGACCCCGGATATACTATTAATTCCGTAATTTGCTATGTCCCTCCCTAGCCCAAAAAGCGGTTATCAAAAAACGTGTGTTCATTTAATCTAGATCCACCGTTTGTTCCCACCTCCAAATGTCTATCCTATGTCTTTGTAGATCTGATTAGTGATTCATAGACGTTTTCGTAAACCTACAGGCATGTCTGGGATTCTGCTAATGTCCGCTGCTTTCACTCTGCTTCGTGCTATGCCATACCAATATGTTCGTCCACCTCCTGTTCGGCGTAAAAGTATTGCCCAAGTTCACGTAGTTCATAAATATGTGTAGCGTCTGTCCCTCATATGCCCATGTCTGCATTCTACTGCAAACTGATCCGTGGAAAGTCATTGATTCCTTCTTATTCACATTAAGGGCCAGTAACTGTACGCAGTGTCGGTTCTGGTGGTCTAGTGGTGATCTTGTAGACACAAAATCGCGGGTTTAATCCCGGCCAGGATCGATGGATTTTTTCGGGCGTAAAAATTCTAAGTACGGTTTCCTTCGGAAGAGAAGTAAAGTTGTGGATCCCGTGCCGTAAATTTACGGCACGTAAAAGAACCTCGATCCTGAAAAAAGAGGTCCCTGAACAAAATTTATCAGCCATTTAACGCCCTGAATTGAATGGGATGCTGATGACCTGGGGTGTTAAAGGGCGTCCGTAAATAAACCAAATCAACTGCACGCAGTAGATGCAAAATCTACCTAGTAGGATGTTAATCGTTGTGGAGGCAGTACCATATCATATCAATAGCACTGAATACTTCCTACTAATTGTGTAAAAGATAAAGATAAAAATTAAGATAACTTATTGTGGCCCTTAGAGGGCAAAGGCCTTAGTGGGAGCTAGTTTTTTTCCTAACATTGGAGCTAATTCACGCTAGTTGTTCATATGTTGTTTAAGATACCCTGATTTGTTCTTTGGTTACGCTATTTCTCACTGCACATGTTGCTTATCCAGAAATTTCCATTTTTTCTCTCCCTCTTGCTACTCTTGACCAATTTGGATCTGCATGTTCCTTATGGGACCCCCGGATAGGAAAAGTGTACAAGACAACCCAGAAGAAGTTAGACAGATTAGTTGTATGCCTCCATATAAAATTTCTATTATTCATTGATCTTCAGAAAGAAAGGGAAGACGTAGTGCAGTAGGTGACAGGATACTCTTAAAACAGAATTTTATTTTTCATTACGCTAAAAACAGTTCTTGACGTTTCACGAGAGCCAATTACATGCAAGCACGTTGTAACCAAACCTGCTTTCACTTTAATAACTAAACGTATGCGTTAAAAGCAATCCCCATAATCTATTTACCACAGTTAAAACACACACAAAACTTTAATAATACAATAAAATGGATGTCGTGTAACGTGTTGTTTCCTACACAACGGCTAATGACGTAGCATTTAGAAACAAAATATTTTTGTTGTGTTGCTCATTTACACAACTATGAAAGTATTCACACCGATTGCTATCTTATTACTTTACTACTTTCCACTCGAGCAATAACTAGTATTGGTTTTGAGTGACTTTTTAATGGGTTTTAAAATATCTTGCTAAAACAAGAAATCACGAATTCCTAAACTGTTTTATAACACTACCTAAAGGGCAGCGAATACATAGAATGCAGTCACAAAATATAGTGACGTTCTGTTTTCAGCAGGCACTTGTTTGTGATGTTTTGATTATCGATATGCAGCTGCAACGACACTCGAAAGAGCGTCATAACAGTACCAAGGATAGTATCATCAGTATTTCATTTTCACCTTCTTTTAGGGTGAAACTATGCAGAGCTAAACTATTAATTAGCAATCATGTTGCAGAATATACATGCATACAGCTTAATTTATGTCGAATTCTATAGTGTAACGTCTAGTATTTTAGCATTAAAACACATTTAATTATTACTAGAAATCTTCGAAAGTTAATGCAATAGATTGACTTGTCATAAATTGCAAACCACTTGGTCTAAAAATATGATTTTTGTTTGCACATTGAAGAATATTTATGAGATGCCGCCCCCAATTAAAATATCACTGAAATTAGCATAATCAATTACATATATTATAATTAGTATTACAATCAACAAGTGTGTATGTGTATTCCTATCAGTAGTTAAGTTATTTGTATATTGCATATTTGTTATTTGTGTATTTCCCAGGTAATGAGAAGAAAAAAAATGGTGGACAGGAACTTTAGAAATAAACCAGAAAATAATGAGTGTGAATGTGTTTTGGTCAGGACAAAAACAGATCACCATGTACCTCCTTTGTATTTTTGTAGCAAGATGCTTTATGTCGCCCCATGAAGGTTTCTGGAAAAGCTTAGAGCTTCGTTAACATCTAAAGGCGAAACATAATAAAAACAAGTCTTGAGAGAGAAATAAACCAGAGTTCCCGACATAAGAGAGCCAAAGGGGAAAGTAACTTAAATTTAAGGCCTAAGGAACGTCCAATAAGGGATCTTAGGAAAAGTATATACATGCCCCTCGGCCAATAGATAGAAATTATTTAATAATAACAGCTCGAAATGATAGGAGACCGGACGAAGGTATATGGGATAAAAGATTAGGATTTCAAGGCAGAAGTAGGGAGTACATTTTAGCTATCGGGACCAGAAGGACAGTATGTTTTAGCTATCCGGGGAAAGTGATAGAAAATTAGTTCGATTATAGTGCAAGTGTGATCTAAGAACCGCTCAACAGAACTTGAAAAGGCGACCCTTAACATTGAACAAGCGACTCAAGCAAATAAATAATGTCATCCCCAGTTTTAAGATTTGTTTTTATACATTTCCTAGTTCCCGACTCTTTCCCCCGTTGACCTGAAAAGGTAACAAAATTCCAGCGCTCTACCGAATCTAGCTGTGGCATAGCGACACATCGAGACTGCGGCGGGAGAGAAGAAAAACTTAATTGATTCCACAAATAAGAGTATCCTAATTAATTAGAATCCATCTATCAGATACCCACCCTTTTCGTTCTTCCCCCATAAAACTGTCGCAACATATTCAAAAAAGCATCGCACTTCATCCTAAAGATTTGCGAAGTTGAATATTTGCCCAAACGCACTTAATATTTTCTACAAAGCTACTATAACGTCGCATTTTAAGTTCCAAAACATGTAGAGTTCCTCCCTTACTCTTTCAACGGATCTTACGCACTATAAACAAGACTAAGTGCACGCGATTTGCTGTTACGTAACTGTAATTTTTATGCCAGTTTTAGAACATTTAATCCGACGTTAAAAGCAGAAACACAAACTAAGGTTCGTGCTAAGGCTGATAATGAAGACTGACTTACGGTTTTAACCTCAAATCCTTTGCTCGATATCTTCCTCTCTCAGGACTCGTCCATTTCAATTATCCCGGAGCAAGGCAAGGCAGCGCAGGGACCGTTTAGTTCCGTCCTTAACTTGCTCTAGCAGCTTGGAGAAATTCTAATAGAAAAGCTGCAGTAAAAATTGAACGAAGTGAATATTCTGAATGAATGAATGAGTATTTATTAAAATTAACATACATAATGTTAACTTTGCAACCTTCGCACGAGTCCATGTGCTTTTCATAATACAAAAAATACATCACTCAAATAAATAAATAAGTCATGCCTTCAAGTATAGCACAGTTAAAATAATAATGATAATAACATCAATAATAATAATCTCAATATTAGCTTAATAAAACACCCATAGCATGGAAACCCCTCCACCTTGTCAGTAGAATAATTACACATACATTTTTAATTCAGTTTAGTCACCCCCCCCCCCAGGTTTTCATCCTTTCCAGACCTGAGCTGTCTTGCCTTCGATATGAATTTGCCTCCATATTCCTCATCCTTGCCTGCCAGCAGAGCCCAGCATGCCCCTTGCCCTCTGTTAGAGTCAGTAAAGGAAGGCGGCAGGCACTTTTTCCTTAAGGGACTCAGGGACTGAAATTTCCATTTTCTATATTTCTACAGTTATTAAATCTTTGCACACATAAAGATGTTTACATGAGAAATGAAAATAATATTTAACTATTTTTTGAATTTAATTTTTTTTTTTAGCTGAATTACATTTCAGTTTTGAAAACAAAGACTGAAGATGTAGCAATGTAAATGGAGCAAATCCTGGCAAAAAGATATAGCAATTGCCAAAAATTACGGGGCCTGGAACATATAGAGCATCAAAAAATGTAAAGTAGAAAAAAGTGGACATTTTTTTATTCTACAAACATGCTTCAAGATCAAGATTCAGATTACCTGATTGTCCTGCTGGATGCGCCACACCTTCCCTCTTTTGTCTGGCAGTCTCTCTCAATTTCACTACCTTTCCCTTGTGACAAACTGCTTCATCCCTCTGTGATGAGGCTCATAGACTGTTATAAATCCTCTGGTTGTCACATCTTTTCAAAATTGTTTCCTGCACACTTGACAATGTAGTGGTATTTATGTTTGATTTCAATTCTTCTGTTGAAGAACTTCCCATATTGAATTCTGCAATAGCATTAGCAGTTGAAATTTCCATTTGATAGTTCAACACAAAAGTAATTTTGGTGCACTTTCCCCAGATCAATGAATGCAATGACTCATTTGGATTTTGTGTAGCTCCAAGGCATTATTTACAGACTACCTGTTCTGTAAGTTTTACTGTCATTTTATTGTGACTTTGAGGTGACCTCCCTTCGGCAGTGCTTCTGTTATAAAAACACAATGATGTGAGACCTTGGGGACATTCCCCAAGCTGTTTTGCATCTGTTGATACATAGTGACTGAGGGTTGCATAAATGGCTTGCTTCATTTTGGAGACACTGAGAATGTTGTTCACTATTGCTTGCCTATGGTAATTTAATTGTGTAATTGTGGCAGTGCTACGTGCCCCAGCACCTCGCCCTCCTAGACTTACTCCCTTCTTCTTCCAGGTTTGCACCATTTGTCGCATACCACTGCCCTTTCTTTTTGCAGTGTGGTTGACATTTTTCATTAGTTCAACTGTGCTGCCATACACATTTTCATTTACTAAATGATTAAAAGTTTTGGAATCATCATCTGACTGCACAGTTGTATAGCATGTGCCTAACTTTGGATTCACTTTGGAACAGATCGCTTCCACAGTATGTGGATGAACCTTCATAGTTTTTATTGCACTCATCATAGGATTTGTGCCCCTCTAGCCAAGCATGGCATTTGAGTGAATCATCTCCTAATTCTGTAGTTTTGACCACACACAGCGGACAATATTTGGAAATAACAAAGTAATCCAACACCAAACCAGTCGTAATATTTATTCTAATATTGTAATTGGAAGTAAACATTTGCTTGTGCCATGAACCATTGTAAGTTACTGCAACATCAGTTATACTGTTTTCATCTAAATCTGGATTACCATTCACAGATTTATATGCTCTTCTGACAATTTCCCTGGATAAAGCATATTCTTTTAGCTTTTTACTATGTTCAGCCAGTGTTTTCATGTGCCTTGTGAAAGTTTTAGAATCCATGCCAGATATACCTAACACAAGGCAAAACTTTTCTAACTCACTGTGACCCACACCCAAACCCAAAAAGGCATCCATAATTTTTCTATTCACTTCAAATGGATCTCTCTTAGGATTGTGGTTTTCTACTCTAGAGCTGAAGTAAGTTCTCCCTGGACTGAAAGCACATTCAGTACACTTTAAAACTAATTTCACAGCAAAGCCTTGTTTTTCTCTACATTGCACTGT
This sequence comes from Metallyticus violacea, assembly GCA_030762175.1. Lineage (NCBI taxonomy): Eukaryota > Metazoa > Arthropoda > Insecta > Mantodea > Metallyticidae > Metallyticus > Metallyticus violacea. The sequence goes on from CM060834.1 coordinate 95,879,702, forward strand.
AAGCGAGACTTTGCCACATTCTCCACACTACACAATGCTTAGAAGCTGGTTCAAGGAACTAGAATTCACTAAAATATATTCACTATTTACATCTAGATCAACTCTGTCATATATACCACTATGTACACTGTTTACAGTTTCATATGCACTGTTATTTACATTAGTATGTGAACTATTTTGTGTCTTGTTTACATAGCTATTTACATTTCTTGCTCTCAGCTCTTCGAATCTTGCAAACTTTTCTCCAGTTTTACTAATAATTACAATGTTATTAATACCTGTATCATGTTCAGGACAATCCACTGGTGTGTTTGAAGTCTCCTGTTCATTATTTTGCTTCCATCTACTAGCAGCATATTTCCAAGCTGCCTTTTTCTTTTTACTATTTCTACATAAAGGCTTTCGCCAAAGAGAAGATGCAACATGCATTTTATAGTTTAATATATGGACACAGTATTACACTCAAAATAAGGACACGTAACATGAACGAAAACTATATTTTCAAGCTAAAACAAAACGTAAACAAAAGCACATGGTTCTCCAAGTAAGCCACCATTCAACTTTGAAGTAAGACTACACAAGTAGTCAAGACAATAACAAAACATGTAAATATGCATACTTTTACTATTAATATAACACAATAGTTATATATTATGAAATATTTTATACTATCTTACATCAGAGAACAGTAAGAGAATGCAAAAACATTTTTATAGGACATAAGTTTATATTTCCTCTGATTTTGGGTGTAACGTTGAATTCGTAGTAATAGTTCACTAACTACTCGCCAGATAGCAGTACAAAGCAGCAATGCAAAACTTTTGAACGGTATTTGGGGTGAAAAACTGCTAAAAAACAATCAAATTAGATGAAAGGAAACCGTCAGAGTGGCTAAGCAAAAAGGGGGCGTTTATATACCATGGCAGCGCTTATGGTATGTAATTTTTTTTTTTGAGTAGTGTTTAACGCCTAGCGGACACTGATGATACATGAGATGAAATGATAAATTGGGAAAGGATATCTTTTAAGGAAGGAAGCGTTCCAGGCTTAAGTTTAGGGTACCTCCCTGGCATTTGCCATTTATGAAAACTGAGGAAAACCTGGAAAAACCTCAACAACGAGGATGATCCGTGAAATTCGAACTCCAGACCTTCCGCTCAAGAGTCCGTGCCTTAACGACCTCAGCCACGTGGCGGTATGTAAATCCTGAGCAAGGCCTTTAAAAATGGCGGAATCTAAAAATTAACCTCGTTTGCACTTCCAACGAGATTTTATCCCTACAATACGCGATTGTATGCTGCCTATCTTAAATGTATATCCTTTAGGTGAGCCCGCGTAGGCGAGTGGAGTGCAAGACGAGAGACACGCTATTATAAATTTCAAGTGAGTAAGTAGAATTCAATTCACAGGCAGTTATGTAAGGCATTTCTAGAGTTAATTCGGGCGGAGCACGCATTTGCTAAGTCATACAGTTTTCTTGTTACCTTGGCCTGTTATCCAAGTATTGCCCAATCCGATGATTTCTAGTCCCTTCCTCACTTTGAAGGTTCATGTCTTTGTCCCTCCCAATCTAAGTTGTTCTAATTAAAGATTGAGCTCCCACAACAATTTTCAGCCAATATTTTACCACTCTAATTTGATATTTTATTGTCTTACTATGAGCCCCAAATATTCTTTTAATTCCGCAGTTTGCCGTATCCCTCTCTACTCCTAAAATATCTTTAAAAAAAACACGTTCTCACCTGATCCAAATTCTCCGTTTGTTACCACCCCCGGATTTCCGCGCCATATGCCATTGTAGATCAGATCAGAGCCCCATAAACGGTTTCACCGCCACGGGTGGCCGAGGTCGTTAAGGCACAGACTCGTGAGCGGGAGGTCTGCGGTTCGAATCCCGCCAGAACCGTCCTCCCTGACTGGGTTTTTTTCCAGGTTTTCCTTCGTCTTCATAACTGGCAAATGCCGGGAAGGTACCTAAAATTAGGCCTGGAACGCTTCCTTCCTTAAAAAAAAAATCCTTTCCCAATTTATCATTTCATTTCATGTATCATCAGTGTCCACCGCCTGTGGTGCCTCAGTAGTGAAAACGGGCGTTAAACACTACTCAAAAAAAAAAAAAAAAAAAAAAAAACGGTTTCCAGTAAACCTACCGACAGATCTGGAATTCTGCTGCGTATCCAGAGAATCTCCGTGGCCTTGTGTTTCCTCTATAGTCAGCTCATTGTGAAAGTACGTCTTAGGTACACGAACTCCTTAACGTTAACTAAAGTTATGTCCTCAAGTCTCTTCCCTGCTATAGACTACTGCGTTCTTGAAAGTCATTGTTTTCGTTTTAAATACGTTAATTGTTAGTAGCCATTCTTCGCAAAAAACCTGCAGTCTATGGAGTGCCCGCTGCAATTCGATAATCGTCGTTGAACACATCACCATTTCAGTGGCATTTGGAAATTGCCTAGTACGGGGTAGCTCCACACTGTGAATATTCTAATTTCAGTATGAATTCATACATATCTTCAAAATAATTATAAACTCACACCATGAAACACTTGAAATGCTTTAAAATCTTTAAACCATTCGCTAATTCTAAGTTGAGCAACAGATCATTGGTTTTCAATCTCTTCTTCTGAAGTATATTTTAGCTAGAGATGTAGAGAAACATTTTTAATTGGTTCCGTTAAAAGCGAAATTGTTATATCTATTTAAAAGTATGTGCAAGATTTAAGACAAAAGTGAAATGTTAAAAAGTAAATATTATTTCGAGACACACAGTATCTATTGTACCGTTCTAGTTTTTGTCGTAGCTATAGATCATCTTTGGCAAAAATGGTGTAACTTTCTCACTATGTTTTGTTGTTTATATGCTGAAATGGTTCAGTGATAATTTAAACTCTAGTTGATTTTGTGGAGCACAAGCGTGTCATGTCCCATGTTGCCAAAAGCTTATTAATCAATTATCAGGAGCACAAAGGTTCAAATGCTGGCTAAACTGTTTCTAATTACGTTCTTTCTTCATTATAGCACCGTGCAACTTCATAGGTTTAATTACTTAGGATTCAGCATCAAATATAGATTTCTCGTTAATTCAATTTTACCCTATCTACCCTTTCAAAGAATGAATGCATACAAAACTTAGGGATATCTGTGCCAAACCTCATTATGTGCCTTAATATTCGTTACTTTGTAAAACAGTTGCGAATTTATTGGCATCTAGTCGTTATTTCCACTTTAAAGATTTGTCGTTTACATACAGTTAATATCAGATTATATATCTATCTAGTACTAAGCTAAATTTTATGATCACAAATTTATTACATAAATTAGCAGTGCGTTACGCAAGAAGGATACAACATGTTGCATAGTCATTCCCTTTTACTTCTAAAGGGGTTGAAATTTTGTTTATTGAGATATCTATATGTGCTATATATGTAACATTGAAATGGTCTTCTGTCTCTGTCTCTCTCTCTCTCTCTCTCTGTCTCTCTCTCCTGCTCTAGACACACATACATATTTGGAAAATTATAACAAAGTATATCGAAAAATGACCTATATTATTTTTAAAAAAACATGACTTACTTAAGAATATCACCGCATTAATAAAGGAGATGGGATAATAGTTTGTTAGCCCAACAATAAAAACTAATTTTTTATGTTTACAATTTGGCTTTTAGAGAGTTTCGAAAGAATGTAAGCTATTGCGAAAATTGGGCAACCGGGCCAATAGGAGTGGGGGTATACCTGAAAAAACAAGCAGGGGTTAAAGCGAAATTCAAAAATCGCTCTTGTGACGGAAGTATTAAATGTTTTTAAAGGAGGCATGGCATATGCCATTGAAATGAAATATGAAAATACTAGAAATCAGATACAGAATTATTAGGAGGGGGGTTTACCTGAAATCCTAAGTTTAAAAATCATTCTAGCGGCATTAATATATTTTTTGCAACGAAAATCCATGTAACATTTAAATAAAAAAAGAAAAATAATTTCTAAAGAACATAGAAATCGGGCCATTAAGAATGGGGGATTATCTGAAACTCAAATTTTTAAAAAAATTGCTCTAGCGGCACCAATATTTGTTTCTTCACAACAAAATCCCTATACACCATTTAAATAAAATAAGAAAATAGTTTCCGAAAATTGGAGAAATTGGGACATTAAGAGTAGGGCATACTTCGAAACCGAAATTTAAAAAGCGTTCGTGCGTTTACTTTTCTCTTTAATGTTTTAAAATAAAAGGAAAAAATAATTCAGCATATCAATTGTATTTATAATGATGCATGTGTTTTTTATATTTAACAAAAGCATCGTCGTGAAGATAGCAAATGTGAAATATTAATCTAACACGTGTGTGAGAATTATATTTGTAGGTGAGAGCGCACTGTAATAACCTCCAGAAAACGTTTGCGTTACATGTTTTTACTACAATATCATTTAAATTAATTTTCAAAGTCAACGAAAATCAATGATGTTTTCGATTGCTTAATGTTGATTGTGTGTATATATATATATATATATATATATATATATATATATATATATATATATATTTGCTTAGTACATCGAAATTATGTTTAAATAGTAACACGTTTTTGTCTTTTTGAAACATATGAACATCATCTTCTTAAATACACTCGAAACTTTATGTTGTTTTTCTCTATTTTGTGTATGTAAAGATATCTAGTTCTCCGTTCATAAATGTGGTTACATTTAATAATGTTAAAAAGTACTCGCACAGTATAGATTGGTTTATCAGTGCTCGTGTATTACATTTAATTAATAATATATCATTAATTTTTGTGGTTTAGTCTCAATAATAATGATGATACTTCTAAAAATGTAGTTTCTCTTTTTTTATACTTGTAGGTCACAAGAATTCTAGTTTTGTTCCCCTATTTGCATACAGTTATGCCATAACATTTCATTTCATTAATTAATAAGGCTTAATTCGGATTTTAAATTTTGTTCCCCTAATACCAACAGTAATGCCACAAATTATTTCATTTCATTAATTAATAAGGCCTTATTTAGATTTTATATTATTTTTTATTAAAAGTTATTCAACTCGGTAGAGTTCATTTAGATTACGCAGCTTCTGCGTGAAAATTGTTATTAAAAACACAATGTTTTGACAATGCAATACATTTTTCCCAACAATTTTTCCAAGCCTTGATTTCACCACCAAAGGCACTATTCTTGAAATCTGCAACGTAAGCATACATAGAAACTTTGAGTTTCTCCAGTTAATCTGTGCCCTGCCAAGAAATTTTGGGCTATAAGTGGAAACAAGCCCGATGAATAAGTTGGTGCGGAAGCAAGATGTGCATTAGATTACGAATTTTCGTCATTGGAGTATCTGCAGTGTGCGGGCGGGCATTATCTTAATGGAAAAATATTTTTACGAGCTAAAACTTCCCTATTATGTTAGGTATTCTGGTGCAACTGCCCCAGAAAGTGAGCATATATTAAACCTTTATAGTTTGCCCTTTTTGAAGATAGTCGACCATCAAAGTCCCTTTTGTATCACAGAAAATTGACTTTAGTCTAATCGTTTTTATTTGTTTTTTTTTTTTTTTTAATATTGCTTAGCGCCCGTTTTTACTACTGAGGCACCACAGGTGGTGGACACTGATGATATATGAGATGAAATGATAAACCGGGAAAGGGTGTTTTTTAAGGAAGGAAACGTTCTAGGCCTAAGTTTAAGATACCTCCCCTACATATGAGGACTGAGGGAAACCTGGAAAATACCCCAATCAGGGAGGACGATCCTGGTGGGAATTGAACCCCAGCCCTCCCGCTCACGAATCCGCGCCTTAACGATCTCAGCCGCCTGTGGCGGTTTATTTGGATCTGGGCAACCGATTGTTTCCTTAATGTTTCAATTAGCATTTGTTTTTGAGGTACAGTAATGAATTCAGATCTCATCAACTGTGATGAATCGACGCCAAAATGTTTTTATAATTTTTTAAAATTACCTAGACATTCTTAGGAAAGTTACATTGAAAGACTTTTTTGATCCGGTGTAGGCAATCGCGGTACCCATTTTGCTGAAAAGTTTTCATGCCTAGTTCGTCAGTTGAAATTCTGTGCACCCGTTTCTTTTAGATGTTTACTAAAATGACCACTTCGTTCAATTTGAGTCTTCTGTCTGCCAGCACTATATTATGGATTTTCGTGATCATTTCTTCTGTAGTGATTCTTCTTGGCGTTCAGAACTGTGTCATAACTTGTGTTTGTAGGCTACGTTTGAACTCGTCATGAAGTCGCAAGTCTTACAACTTTTTGTCGCATATGATTGATCTTTCTTTCCCAGTAAAATTATCATCTTTTCAAAATATCTGCGGGATACAAGGTTTTTTAATAAAATGACTAATAACAGCGCATTTTTAAACATGCAAGAAACAAGATTTTCAACAATAACTGACAAAAAAGTAAATTATATAAGATTTATTAATATTAAATATTACATAAAATAAATAAACTATTTTCATTACTGTCAACTATAACATCGACATTCAAACTGTAAAACTGCCCGTGTGTAAAGGTTAACTATCATCCCACACACGTGAAAGTAAATTAATATCAATTACTTAATTTTTTTCAAGATATTTCTAGTACTTGGACGAAGTAAAGTGTAATAGCACACAATTCAAAAACTGTTATTTTCCAAAAATATATTCTTGAAAACTATTTTCTTTGAAAACAATAAAGTATCTTATCTAATAAGACAAGTTCACTGAACAACAATTCCATTAAAATGTTTGGAAGTTCTAGACTTGGTAATTGTTTGTCATTTGTTCTTTAAATTAGCATCTGAACAGTTGCATAAGAACAGCTCGAATGATGATGGTATCTTTAGTATTAGCTTGAGTTTGATAATTTGGTGGCACTTATGAAGATATTCTTTACAACTACACAACGCGTCTTTACTAACGGCAACAGACTTTTCGTTACACGCCTCCTTTCACGAACGGTAGCGGAGAAAACCGAGTCCAGTTCCCTGTAGAGTGACTTTAACATATTTAGTCGAAAAATTACCACATCGGCTTGATAACACAGTTGGTAAGAGCGTTGTGCTCCTAGTGGGAGGGTTGTTAGTTCGAGCCCTCTAGATGCTGACCTTTTGTTAAATTTTTCATAATTTTCTACACAGTTCCAATATAATAAATTTTACTTTTTATACTAAAACTTATAGTGTTAAATTAACGCATAAGTTGCACAATTAAGTTAGGTTAGGTTAGGTTTAAAAATTGCATGCAAAACGTATGGTGTTAAAAGTAAAAGCATATGCTTTTCCCCTTTAATTATTATTTACTTTATGTGTCATTACAGCTTCCCATTTGATTTCGCCGTATAGTGAATGTGATTAAGTATTAATATGCATCCCAAAAAGCTATTTTCGGTGTACGTTGCCGTGCGTTACGGCTGTTCTATCCGCCTGCATTTGTTGCATACTACAACTTGGGCTCAGCTCTCTCCCTTGCCGTTCGTGAAAGATGCGTCACTTCCAGCCCAAGATCACCGGTCAGTACGGGCATGTCGACACTAGAAGAGAAGTGAAAAAGCATGTACGCTAGTTATATTGCATAACGGTCCCGCCGCCTGCTGAGGGAAACCATGTCGTAAATTCGGAACTTATAGTACGCGTTTTTTCCCCCTTATTTATTAGTAGTAAATAGTAATTAACATAACCATTGTAGTAGCTGCCCTCTGTTGGAGATGTACTGGAATTCTTTGGAAAATATTTTGAAACTGCCTCTTGTATATTTTGTTTCAGCGTCTCCAGGCTTTTGTTCCAGATTTTATTTCAGGAACAGCAATAGCTTTACATGGTTGAAGATGCAGCAGCCGAGAGGCTTTATACGCACTATCGACAGATGCACCAACTTGCTGGGCTAACTGTGTTAAAGACGTTCGAGAAGTTTTAATATTTTTTATCAAGTTTCTCCTCTGTTAAACCCGTTTTTTTGTTTATTTTATTTATTTTTTAATTATCTTTGGTTCTGTCAATGAAAACGCCTTGGATTCGAAATTTGTTTCCCAATTTGAAAATTACACTTTCCAAAATTTAGCATGAGATTCTCTCCTATAGTGTTTGTACGATTTCTTTCACACGTGACAATCATATATGAACAATCTTTGTTCTAGTTTATATTTCACAATATACAATACACAAATACATATTAGAAAATCTAGCACACACATCCTAGAAATGCAACTGAAACAGCTTGATAAACTATTGCTTGCTTCAATAGAACTTAACCCCAGTTTTACAGGGAATCGCGCGCGCATTGAAGATCAACCGGTTTCCACTTGTGCATACGCACCGATTTCGTAGCCCAATGAGAGGGAAGGTTGTGTTTTTTTTTTTTTTTTGAGTAGTGTTTAACGCCCGTTTTCACTACTGAGGCACCACAGGCGGTGGACACTGATGATACATGAGATGAAATGATAAATTGGGAAAGGATATTTTTTTTTTAAGGAAGGAAGCGTTCCAGGCCTAAGTTTAGGTACCTCCCCGGCATTTGCCAGTTATGAAGACTGAGGAAAACCTGGAAAAAAACCCCAGTCAGGGAGGACGGTCCTGGCGGGATTCGAACCGCGGACCTCCCGCTCACGAGTCCGTGCCTTAACGACCTCGGCCACCCGTGGCGGTAAGGTTGTGTTGATTTGGATTATTTACGGACGCTCTTTAACACCTCAGGTAATCAACGTCCCATTCATTTCAGGGAGTGAAACGGTTGATAAATTTGACTCAGAGGCCTCTTTTTTCAGACTTGAGGTTCTTTCACGTGCCATAAATCTACGATACGGGACCCACTGGTTTAGTTCCCTTTCGGGATTGAGCCCACGATCTTGGGTCTACGGGTCTACGAGGTAAGTATGGAAGGGGAAGGTAATATATTTAGACTGCATGTGCTGTGCTAGAAGAACAGCAATTTTATTTTTCGTGATCGTGATTAATAATTCAAGATATATATTCCACATGTTTCTGTTCATTAAGTTTATAATCAGTGATGCAGTTATACAATATTGACCTTTAATTTGACCCCAGTAGTCAATATTCTATCTGAAACATATTTATTTATTTATTTATTTATTTAGTATCATTAAAGCCTATCTGATAACTTGGATCTTCCGGGCGATTCGTCCTACCCATTTCATGATGTAGTATATTCACCGTGCCCTTTATGCTTTCAGTTATTGCATAATGAATGTGGGCGTGGATTCATTACACAATTGCTTGGTGCTATGTGAACTCCTATATATAACAATAAATCGACGTCAACATAAACCGTTGCTGTTACAAGAGATTGCTGGATTTCACGTCCTAAAGAGGAACACATTCAATCTTGTGAAAAGGGAAATGCAGTAATTCAATTATCAATGAGAATATCCACAATAAAACAGTTTAATTTTAGGCTGAAATGAAAATTTAAGGCATTATTGCGCTTTCGAACGAAAATTCATGTCTAACATTATTGCAGTGAGTTTAGTAGTGTAATTTGAAAGTAAGTTCTAAAACAAATACCTATTCTATAGTTCTATAATAGAAAGCCGTCAACCAGGTATTGTTTGTCCATTCAATTTTTATTGGTAAATTGTTTATAATTCATATAATTAGGGCGTAATTTTCAACTTTATTTTTCATATTTAAATAGGCAACTATACCCTCAGCTTATGACAGAGACTGATTAGATTAATTATTCAGCCCCAAATAGGTGTTAACAATACTTGGGTGAAAACACAATATATATATATATATATATATATATATATACCAGTTAAAATATTATTAGCCTGATCATGCGCAAAAAATTTCCCCATCTATTCTGTTAATAAATGATTTAGCCAATCGTAGCTTCCATGTTGTCCTTCGTTAGCCCTTCGCTTAAAATATTTACAAATTCAGTTAGTAGTATTTGTATTTAATATATCGCAAACACCGGTTTTTATTTAGTAAAAAGGGCTTGTTTAAAGGAAATAAGCATTTTCCCATTGAAGAATATTGTGCTGTATTTTTATTCAAAATGGTTCTTTTACCGACTCTTAACTTTAGAAACTACAACAGAAACCCTTTCATTTACCTTGAGATAACATCGTGTATCAGCATACATCCCTTGGGTTTTACCCCCATTCTTTTACAAAGAAACTTTCTCTGCAAGAAATAAACTCGATCATAAGTCTTTTGTTGAAAAGAACACCCTTAGGCAGTTTTCTTTGCATCTGAAGTGAAAAGTATATGGTTGGTACATGAGGCAGAGTATTTTATACGAGTTTTTATTCATTTCTTGCAATTTTCTTCGTGATGTTTGCTTTATATCATTTTACTTTTATTTTTACGTGAGTTTATTCCTTCCATCTCTGAATTTATACTGTACTTAGGGAATATAGTGCAGAAAATGTTGTGACAAAATTGATATTAGTAGTCGAAAATCAAATGGATCCATAATTTCGTTGCGTGGAAAACCAAATTCCAATTGAAATGAAGAAAGTGCCACAGAGCACAGAATAGGAGTAGCTGCTGGACACCCGGCACAAACTCTCTTCGTTTTCAGGTCTTTTTAAAATGTGTATGCTTAGCTCTCTTACAAAAAGTAATAAAAATTACATTATATGGGTTGTAAAAAGTCTTTCAAACGTAAAAGAGGGCAAGTTCTAAAGTATATCACAAAGTCTGAATATGAAATGGGAACCATAGTGCCCCTGGCACCCATAAAACTGGATAATATGTGTTTCTCCACTTAAACTAATGAAATTCGTACGAGAATATCTATGTTGCGGAGCGCTAGAACATCTCGAACATTTTCGATTCATAGCACTCTTAATTTCTCACGCTTATGAAAATGTCTAATACTGCTTTTTCCGAAATAGCTAGATCCAAAGAGCCTAGTAAAGATTGTGCCCTACCCCTGTAAGTTTGCTTCGACGCACACATTATTGCATATAGCTCAATAAAATAATAGTTGTTTTATATAAATTATTTATATTAAACAGTAATACCAGAGTAAAAACTTACAGTTGTGATGCAAGTAGTAGTGTAACAAATGAGAATGGTGCAATACTAAACTGATTACCTGTTTAAACTTCAACATTACTGGCTGTCTTAAGTAGAAATCACGAATTAGTCTTACTGCGTTCAGGGCAAGTGACAAATTTGAGCTTCTTCATTTGGTGAACCAAGAATTGCAATGGAAAGACATTTTCCGAGAATAGTTAGTGATTAGACACGGCAGTTGAAAGAGGGGGGGTAGATTCTACAATTATGGCTCCAGTGCAAAGTCTAACAGTTTACGCAAACACACTAGAAGGAAGGCTTTTTCAATAATTACATGTAAACCGTGATATTCTGTTGCTACAAAGAAAATTGAACCGAATACTGAATCAGCAATAGTGAAAGGTGTTTCATAATAACAGACCCATTATCTCTCCCTTACCTTAAAGACCTCGATATTACCTGTAAGAGCGTATGGAAACTGCTAATCAGACGGGAAAGATTAGGGGCAATAGAGCACTCAGTTCAAATGGCTAAGGCATCGGTATTGTTAACGCTACGACCCGTGGTTAGAGCCCATGACGTGACTTTGATTTGAAACCATAATTCAACATATTTGTATAAATCACATTTAAAAATGTATTTATAACAGTGCGGTTAACTAGAAGCCAAGTATTCGAAGGTTTCGAGTCACTCCTTTGGGATCTTTGCTGAGATCACAGTAAGTAATAAATATTCGAATATTTTAACAAGTTGCATTCAGATTGTAAAGTATTTAAGCGAGCTGTTAAACTTCTACCTCTCAAGCCACACATCTACTAGAAAATACCGTAGTATTATGATGGCTCGTCTGCTAAGTTCCAGGGATCTCCAAGGGTAGCATTTTGTGCAGCTTTTGACTTATTTCCCGACAATCTACAGACTTTCAGCTTAAATACCGACTATCGTATTTAAGCGAAGATAGCTCTCCCTGTCAGGCGCAATCAGTTACGAGAAAAGGCAACTCACATTGTGAGTGGGAAATTGAGCCAGCTGATGCATCGTTAATAGGTGAAGGTTTCCAGTAGTTGTTTGAAGCAGTCCGGACCCTGCTGAATTCGCACGATATTACGTGTGTATTCAAGAAAATGGCTCTCCTGTTGTGTAGAATTAGATCGAACACATAGGACCAGACGACTGACTTCCTCAAGATTCTCTTAATTTTAATTTATGGAGTTATCTTAAACACAGTGTGTAACACAAATATTAAGCGTTCTCCATTTGAAAAAGCTTTTCTTGAAGTGAGGATATGCACCTGAATTTCGGTGGATGTATACAGCAATGATCATCTCCTGATTATAACACCACAACCAACAATGGACAAATTTTGCGGGTATGTTTTGTTCTGAAATAGTTCATGCTTAGTGATGACCTACGAAAATTTCATCTTATTGACTTTAGTGCTCTATTCATTAGCTTCTTACTCTCAAAAACAATATTGCGTATGTGCGATTCATGTAAAATTGGACGGAAATTAAAACAGATCTTATAATTTTAAAATTGTAATATATTTTGCACTAGTACAATATATAAAGAAAGAGCTAATGTCGTATGAAATCTTTAAGTCTAATAGTTTGTGCCCAAAAATCTCCAAATTTAGCGTAATCTATAAAATTGTCTTTGTATTTAAACCTTATTTCTCAATAAATATAAACAACAATTCATTCTAAAGCTCTCCTATTGAACATAACGATTTCTGTGCAATATTATTTTGTAAGTTATCGAGACAAATAAACATATTTTCAAATTTATACTCCAAGGTAAATGAATATAGGAACCTTTTCTTATCTACAAACAGTTCTTATATCTGTGTTGCACGCTCTAGCCCAGAACTTTCAAGTCAAAATAGTACAACTGACTTTCAGTTCGGCCCTGCAGGCCCACATATGAACGCAACTAGCAAGACCTGCGTAATCCAAATAGAAATTAAAGAAATATTGTGGCACTGGTACTTTGGGATTGTACGTGTTGTTAACATAGTAAGCATATAGCAAAATGTGACCTGGAAGGGGTCATTAGAATTGATGAGGTACGCTAGCGCATGCGTGGAAAAGATGACATATTAGTTTCTTAAAATTAACCGATATCTCTTCGACTTTATTTTCCCTTCCTGGTCAGGGCCTTCTGTGGATAAGAGGCTTATTATTTGATCAAATATGTAAATCAGGTATCAATAAAATACCTTTAACATAAAAGGACCAATATAATTCGGTTTATAACGATAAGTAATTTTAAAATATTTCTATAGTATTTATTGGTTAGTTTAGAGAAGGGATGTGAGAAATAAAACGAGATTTAACTCTGAATCACCCCCCCCCCCATTATTAGTTACTAAATCACCGAGTGTTCTTTAAATTGAATTAATTATTTGCTTTTAGACAACGGGCAGTTATTTAGTAGATCGACAATATTATGCAACATAAAAAATCAACTAATATTTTTGCTTTTACGGTTTTTCATGCGATAGTTAATGAACAAATGAATTGTTTCATTTTTGTGTCTGTTGAAATGTTAATTAATATGCGAATATACATTTATAGAGCGGGTGCTATCAGCTATAATACCAACATTTACATATGTCTAACAATAGTATTATCGGGTTGTCCTTCTGAAATCATTCAGAATCCCATCCTCCAAGAGAGCTCTATCCGCCCGCCTTGAGAATCCCCGCGATGATCTCACTGGGGGAAATCATAGCGGCCCTCCAAAACTCCAATCGCACCAATCACCAGGAAGCCGCCAACGTTCATGGCTTCATAACTGGACCAGTTCAGTTCCGCCAAACTGCTTGGAGTAAAGTCACACTAAGCACTTGCAAAGCTGCAGAAACCACCACCACCAGATTCATGGCACCGTCGGTAATAAACCGTCTTAAGAGCGAAGTCACGCCTTCTTTCACGAACGGTATAGTCCAACATGTACATGGATATTTACCACTGTGTGCATGTCGGCCTCGTGTCTCGGTTGGTTAGGGAGCCCGTCATACTACTAATGGGAAGGTAGTGGATTCGCTACCCTGCCAATACGCTTTTTACCTTCATAATTTGTCTTCACTTTTCTTACTATAATGCATGTTGCCTTTTTAGGGAGGTCAACGCATAGAAAAGTTATATTGTTAACGCATTAGTTGCCAATTTTGGTAAGGTTAGGTTAGGGTAGCTTAAGTTAAAAAACCAACAATGTATAGTATTAACTTGATTCGATTTGGTTTATTTACGGACGTTCTTTAATATTTCAGGTCACCAGCATCCCATTCAAATCAGAAGGAGAAATGGCCGACAATTTTGCTCAGAGGCCCTTTTACAGGCTTGAGGATTTTTTTTTTAATATGCCGTAAATGTACGAGGTGGGATCCACGGCTTTACTTTCCTTCCCAAGGAAGCCATACTAGGGTTTTTACGCCCGAAAAAATCCACCAGTCCTGGCCGAGATCGAACCAGCGATCTTGGGTTTCGAAGGCAATTATGGTTACCACTACACCACCAGGACCGACAAATACTGTTAACAACGAATGCCTTTTCCGGTATCAATTATTTCCTTTGCGTTTTACATTGCTACATTACATTTTCCCATTTGATTCTGCTGCGTATTGCCTGTAATTAACTATTAACATGCATTCTAAAAATTCCATTTTTGCATTTCGTTGCTTCTTTCTGACGTTGCAACTATTATACCCGCCTGTATTTGTTCCAGTCATACTGTCACAGCACAATTCTCGAACGCTGCCCTCCATTCCCGTACGTGAAAAGAAGGCGTGACTGGTTCCCAATCGGTACTATATGAACGGACAATTCAGTCTATCGCCATTCCTGTATTCTCAAATCACAGATAAACAGAATAGAACGCTTACTAAAAAAAAAACCAACACGGAACTCCATGGTAACACCTGGGAGCCAGCACTGCTATGGTCTTCCGTCGCAGCAATCGCTAACCTCCAACAGTATCTCTGGCCAAAGATACCAGTACATTCCCAATCTCCAACATTATTAATGCAATGACGCGAATAAATAAAGGACAAACTACTTTAAACATTTCCATGATGTGCCAGCCAGGCAAAGTTCCTTATCGCTCCTGCCTGACCATCGGCCTGCAGCAACCATCATACATACTAACGGGAATGCTCATTGCTGCGGAATTCCATCAAACCCTTTTGCTATTTTTTCTCTTTTGAACTGTGGTGAATGATGGAAAGGAACGAAAGGGTAAGGGTAATGAAGTCCCGCATTGAGCATCCTCATTAGTAGGCGAGGCTTGAACTGCTGCCGGCCCATGGCCGGGAGCGGGCTCAGGGGGTTTTTCCGATGGGCAGACATGGCCGAGGCCCTGAATGCCACCGGAGGATGAAATGATGTGAGAGGGAATGGAGGTTACATACTTTTTAATCATCAATTACATACGCGTTCATACGAACGTTTACTATTGGTGCTGTTGTACGGAATTCTAATGTTCCATATTGTTCAAGTGTGCTAGGTGTCGGAGGAAGTGAGTGTGGTATGAATCTGTCGGCTGTTGTGTCCTGGTATCTTGGTTACATACATTTCAGACTGTGTGGGGGAATGTGGTCCTGCTCTGCTGGCGGTGGGTTGGTGGCTGAAGTGCTGGTCTTGATGTCCAGTAGGCGTTTTTTAACGTACCGAAATGGTTGAAGCTGGTGGTCCGTAGTTCAGTAAACGCCTCTTCCAGGCGGTCGAGGCGTGCAGTGACAATTTGGAGAGATGTTGTGAACCATCGGAAACTATCGTGGTGTTGTTGTATGCGCTGGGTTATGTCAACTGTGGCTGCACGATGGTCTCCCGGAAAAAGGCATCTTGAGTGTCTAGGCGCGAGACGAGAGTGTCGGAGCGGCCTGCGGCCGAGCGGTTCTCGGCGAGAGAGGAGTGAGTTGGCTGGTGCAGCTGAAGAATGTCAGTCATGTCGCAGGTTGGCGGCGGAGTTAAGTAGCGCGTCTAGTTTTGTTATGAGGTTGTTCTTCGAGATTGTTTGGATCCAGGAGGCCAGTTCGCTGATCATGGTCCAGGTGTTGTAGGTTGGTGAGGCCATTGGAAGAGTGACGGCTGTGCTTTGTGTTGAGGTGAGGTTAGCCATGTGGTGCTCTAGTGGTTGGAGGGCCGAGGCGCCGGTTGGCCTCTGTTCAAGGGGTAGATCAGCGACGTGGTTTGGGTGTAGCCGAGGTCTGCCCGGGCAGGAGGCCTGACCCGTGTAGTAACCGCATCCATGACAGGTGGTACAGTACTTCGGGCGGCGGGTGGGTACATTCAGCAGAGAGAGTGGGTGATCCACAATAACGGTATCTGGGCTCCCTGGTGCAGTGGGGCGCTGAATGGCCGTAACCGCAGCAGCGGTGGCAGCGAGCAGTGTGTTTAAACTGGCTTGGCTCAATGCTGAAGCTATATCCTGTGAGTTGAAGTCCAGTGATGCAGGCTGCGTCGCGTTCGTGTAGGTCAAGGAAAGAGATTCGGACCAGTGAAGTTGGTTCGCGCTGAGAGAAGATCCTTGACAGAGGGCCAGTGACGCTGGGAAATTCTTAAGATATATGAGAAGGAGATGGACCGTGAAATGCCGCGGATCACCGCGTTGCAATGGGCGAAGAGGATGGCTGGCTGCTGATTGGTTGCTGGGACACTTCCGTTACCGGCGGAGCGGTAGCAGGTGTGTGGGCCGGCGCTTGCTGGACTGAGGTGACGGCATTGCTGTTAGCGATTCCGGGCGATTTCCTGGCGAGGCTGCGGTGGCTTGGCTAGAGTAGTAAATCTTCTTGGAAAAGCCGGCTTTCTTCGGCTTCTTGCTCTGAGCCATCCGGCGTGTGAAAAGACCGGGGACCGTTTATTTTTTTTTTTTTTTTTTTTTGAGTAGTGTTTAACGCCCGTTTTTACTACTGAGGCACCACAGGCGGTGGACACTGATGATACATGAAATGAAATGATAAATTGGGAAAGGATTTTTTTTTTTTTTAAGGAAGGAAGCGTTCCAGGCCTAAGTTTAGGTACCTCCCCGGCATTTGCCAGTTATGAAGACTGAGGAAAACCTGGAAAAAACCCCAGTCAGGGAGTACGGTCCTGGCGGGATTCGAACCGCAGACCTCCCGCTCACGAGTCCGTGCCTTAACGACCTCGGCCACCCGTGGCGGTGCCCGGGGACCGTGCCGGGCACGGACCTGGTACAGAACTACGGACTTGTTCATCTGAGCTCTCTAGGGGAGGAAGAACGCCATCGAAGTGTTGAGACATTTTATCGCCGGTACTCAAGCCGAACTTAGCTGTAAGCAAGAATTACGGTTGAGGTTTTTGTGTTCTGATGAGATGGCTAGAGCTTCTTCTTAATTTTACTTTTTTTTCCCCAATAGCCTGGAACATTTCGCCACTATTTTGGTGTCATCTATACAAAGTTCAGCCAGACAAGTTTTCTAGAGCTGCATATGCCTGATACTTCTCTTGCGTACGGTAAGGCGAGTAGAAACAGTGTGTCAAATTTGGCCAATATACGCTACGCCGCATTCGCAAGAACTACGCTGTCTTTTACTGGCCTGACCACATTCCTAATTTTAAATGGAGGTTTATGGATCATTTTGATATCATATTTGGAGGGAAGTTACTCATCTTTCTCGATAAGTTTCCGGCGAACTACATGGATCGATGTATTTTTCTCCCATGTTTCAGTGTTGGGTTACTTAGAATGTCCGGAGTGTGAAATTAAGATGCTGGAATGCGGTTAGCAGGTGATCTGGATCCGATATAGAAACTGCTTTGTGCTAATGTGTTGAGGTTGTCATTTATGATGGAAACTCCTTTGCATGCGCGAAGTCCGAGAAAAGCTTCAGCTCATATTTTAAATCAAAGTGCTTACCACACATCTTTACAGCCTTGATCATGACCTGTGTGGATTTTTTCAGTAAATGAAGCTGCAAGACTGAGTTGAGAACTTAGAAATTGTATTTAGAAGAGGTGAAGGGGTTTAAAGACCCGTTGAAACGTTATAATAAGCGTATTTCATGTGAATAGGAACTAATTTGACATTTTTATCATTTGTAACGGAGTAATACATTTTTGACAGAAAAAAATCAGTTTTCATTTTACTTGAACTGATTTTGTGCGCGCATCTTTGTGACGATAGATTTCGACAGAGTGGGAAAATATTTATTTCCTTTACTGGATTATATTTAAGGACAATATTGGCAAATGCACATTTAATTTGAAAATGGTAGAGTAGTAAAAAGTGATAGTGACAATAAGATTTATTTTAAAACAGCTGACATCTACAACAATATGATAGTGTCAGAATAAAATATATTAAGAGACGATTATTTTTAAAACACTTCAAAACACTTGCCTCAATTTTGAAAATTATAGCAGATTGTCATGACGCTGCATATATTATTAATCTCATTCTGTGCTAATAACTCGCATTTAAGACACACAATTCATTTAATTCCTTACAGGGCTGGGAATATTGTAACGACACTATAAATCTTATTGGCTGTTTCCACCGCTACGACTCCAGATATTCAGTGTCAATTGCTTTTTAATTTTAATCATGTGGGGTATAATCGAAATGCACTGCTTCAAATAAAAATAACAAATTTAAAGACAAATCATAAGCAAGAGCAACATACAAATAAGAAAAAGGAAGCCTACCAGTATAAAAGGTTCGTTTTCCTATTATGATACGGTCTAAATATAACATATTTTCTAGTTATGGCCGTATTAATAGCATCTGTTACAATATAATACCAGTGTATATAGTATTTTTACATTTTATTATACATATAATGCAATAACTGTGGAACCAAAATATAGTATTTCTGAATACTCATAAGAGTTTTATTTTGACATCAAAATATACAGATTTTCTTATAAATAGACAATTTCAAAGGAATATTATATGCATTAGTACAAAGTGCGAGGGAGAAAAGTTCTTGCACATTTAAAAATATTAGCTATATTTCAATATCAGATAAAATTACAACTGTTCACGATGCTTAAAATATCTGAGCACCATTAACATTAATTATGCTTATACATTAATATATCTAGGTAAACAAAAAGGTTTCTGAGGAGAAGTATTCTGCAGCTAAATAAATCTGCCTTGGTTATGAGCATGCACTGCAGAATGTTATATAGTTCACGCATTGCATGATATATCAGCATCCATGTAAAATATGTACAAGAAATGTTTTCATTTAGTAGAAAGAATTATATTTTAAATGAAAATGTGATGTCATACTAACAATAACATACCAGCATTTTTTTCTGACATTAAATGCTTTCAAAAATTTTTAAGAAACTATGTAATATACTTAATTGTGTCATAAATACCTTTAAAAGTTTGAAAGAAACTAAACCAGATGTTTTGGAATTCAGATAACAGCATCACTACCAAACACCTTTTTAATTGTTAAGTTTAGGTGCAGCAGAAAGACTAAATTACACGAATTTAACCATAGAATAGGCAATTTGTGAAAACCACGGTGTTGTGATAGCCCTTCACAGGATTGAAAAATCACCAAACGAACGTTTCCAGATCCTTAAGAAGTTGGAAGTCAGTTGAAGGTATATGTGTGTGGCACTATCAAAAACTTCAACGAGACCGGCACTACTAGGCCATAACTCTGTGAGGACCATAGCTATTGTCAAAGGAGTGGCGACCCGTGTTCGACGAATCCAGTTTAGAAGCAGATAATGATAGTCCTTGATGAGAACACATTTGGGAGATATGTGGCCAGACATTGGACATCGGGATTTTTGTCACAATAATCGCAGAAATAAATATGAGGAACGTGTTCAGAGGCAAACGATTGCTACAACGGTATGCTAGTAACGGCCATTGAAAAGTTCAATTTTACTGGCGAGGAAGTCTTCAGTATTGAAGAAATCTACAACCGTAACAAAAATATTGCATGCCCCGACTTCAAGAGAAACCTGTCAGAGGATCCTCACGGTCTGGGAAAGCCACTATCTTGCCTCAATAATGATTGGGTGAGGAATTTTGCCAAAAGGGAATGAAGACAAGCACCTAAGTGTGCAAAATCAATAAACTGGAACCTGAGGTGAAAAACCAGAACACATTGCTTAAGAACAGCATTGGAGCTTCCAGCAAGATTCAGCCCCCGTCCACCCAGATCTGGATTAAGAAAGCTGTTAAAATGTTTGGCGATATATTAGGGCTCAAGGTTAGCTTTCTAGCAATCTCTTGAACCCTTTGAACTGCAAACTTGAGGATATGATTAGCAAGACTAATACTGAGAGTTTTTAGTTCTTTCAGTCAGTAGTAGTGGATTTTCCATTCGAGACAGTATGTGCTGCTGTAGAAACTTCAGTCATGTATGAGAGCAAACACGAGCCACTTTAAGAACAGATTGCTCTAAATGTTTGATATACAAGAGCATAAACATCCATGAATATATTTCGAAATTTACTTGAATAGAAAAAAAGAACAATCAATATTATATGTTTATTTTAAATTAAAAAAATATAATTGTTATAAAAGTAAAGTAAATATAAAATTTCAATACATTCATAAAATATATTCTTATTTACATATTCGTACGATACAAAGTACATACGAAAAGGAAATAAATTTACTTAAAACGTAAATCTAGCCACAAATAAAGTTAAATCATATTGTTAAAAGAAAAAGATTCCCTTTTTGAATATTCTTTAAAAATATTTCTCCTACTTATGTTGTAATTCGTAGAGTTATTTAAAAATAAAACTGCTAATAACAGAAATTTGAAGAAAAACTGAATCAAATTTTAAAGTTACATCCTTATATTTACATATCAGGATAAATTGAAAATAAGGAAGTAGCGACTTACCATACCGGGGTGAATAAAATACACCGCAATACTTTCAAATAATAGGCAGGTTTTAGACAAGTAATTTGACATAGAGAACCTATGGTTATAAAAAGGTTTAAATTAGATGCTGCTAAGTCAATGTTAATGCGATATGGTATGAAAAACCTGTCTTGAATGCCTTCAAATCTGTATCACGGGTGAAGATATCCCAATAATTTATCATCAAAATTATCAAGATTTAGTGTCATTAAAATTCGTAAAATTTCATGATAATACAGCACTGAACAACAGTTAACTGATTTATCGTGTTATGTAGCTTAGTCTAGTCTAGAGGGACTGTGGTTTCGATGACTCGGGTTTGGGTCTTGCGAAGTGATTATTAATTTATTTTCATGTACATGTTTATATATAAGATGTATAAGTTCAAAGATAAGGAAAGAAAATTGAAATTCGAACTCTGTTACCATTTTCCGCTTTTACTTCAAAGCATTAACATATCGAGTGCAGCAGAGAATATTCCCATAGCTTTTATTATTTCGAATGAGAAATTTGTTAACCAGTACTGGCTCTTTAGAAACTTGGAACCATAGCTTTGAAATTTGAACAGGCAGATCAAATTATTTGTCTGAAATCTTTCTACAATTTCTGAAATTACTGCCGCATAATACACTAACACCCTGTGTAGACTTTTCTTCCTTAGCTCATCACTTTGTGTTGATAAAGGTAGTTGAACAGATCAAAACGCAGATACTGTTAAACATTCTCTGTTGCTTGGAATAAAATATAACATTACAATTACCAACGTAGCATACCGGACAGAGTGATTTATTTTGAAAATTGCTGTAATATTTGTCGTTAATGTCTACTGTAGAAAGGGTTACTGGCCAATTTCCGTTAAGTCAACTATACTTCTCAGTCAGAAAACACATTTTCTGGAGATGACATTAACTTGAATCCCTTCTAAATTTTTCAGCGGACGGATTTTAACAAAATGTTAAATTTTGACACATGCCATGCAGTTTAACTCTTATTTTGTGCTATATAACCGAAACTAAATTATATATCATATTTATATACATACATTTTACAATTGTGCCAATATATTATGCAATGCGTATTTTTACTACTCTTGTTAAATTGAAATGCCATTTTCTTCCAGCTAGCCTGTCCGTAAGATAACCGCATGAGAGTTTCTGAAGATCTTGGCGGTGATCAGGTTTCTTGAAATTCTGTCGCTAAATGTTGTGTATCATTGCACCACAATACACCTACATATCGCACATTGTCTGCATTAGTTTGTTGTTGTTTCGTTTTCGATACTCAGATGTTTCTGGAGATCGCTAAATGAACGAAACACAACCTTATTAATTAAACACACAACACATTGGAGATGTGATGCTATAGGATATAGTTTTCGGCAGTAAGTACCTTCGCTGATATAAATATATTCTATGTGTTTTTACAGATTCATTTGCTCATCTTATAGTATTACCAGTATTTTGCAAAAGTTTAAATATGAAAAACAATGAACATTATTCGTTATTTAGGTATTTGTAGCGCAACATATATGATTAAAAAACGTTCTATAATCCACAGTAACTCAATTATTGGCGGCTGTTAGTGCTTAATAGAGGCGGCTTTTGGTGAGAAGGCCGGGTTTTCTTACTTTGGGATTCTCTTACGTGAACTGTCGCTCCCACAAGACGTTATATTCCACAATGAATGTATGATTGTAATCGACTGAGGGAGGTTACAAGGAATTTGCCTCATGCTCTGTGTTACGTGAAAGTGGACATACATAATTCCAGTTCAAGTGAATCTAGCAGTGAAGATTGTTTCTTTTCAACTAGAATGGGGTGTAAAAGAAATTAAATTTTAAGATCTTAAGCAATCTCCACCATAGTATCAAAATTACAGAAAAGGACAGAGAAAAAACAGATAATGTCAATATACTTGGTATAGTCTTCAATTTGTTACCAAAGATTTTAAATTAAAAAAAAAATAGTATATCCCGTACATCTTTTTAATTCCATTTTTAGGGGAAATGAAAATGCCTGATACTGGACATTCATAACTGAAAACTTATTTTATGGGTATGTCATTTGATATTTATACTTTTTATAGGCTAAATACCCAAAATAAATACAGTTCGAACTCCAGATTCTTTTAAAATAAAATGCAATGTTAATCATTGATTTCTAGTTCACACTGGTGTTTAGGCAAGAGAAACTATAAAGATATTTCAGGGTGTTGTTTTGAAGAATTTGTGTAAGAACTATGAAACTGCAATCATAAGCTTTTGGTGATAGGCAGCTGTGATTGGTTGAAATATATGATATTCTTACACAGGATTGGTAGCTAATTCATAGGTGAAATAGTCATAGAGGGTTGTGTGGAAGTACTTCGAAGATGAACATATTTTGCTATCCTATATGCTGCTAACCACGGTTAAAAATGCATGGTCCTCTGAAGAATTGATTACTTAAAATATTATTCAGGTATGAGTAATAAGAAGCAAATAAAAGTCAATAATATCTCAACTTTAGTTTAAAAGTAATTTTAATTTGAACGAGCACAATAGAGTGTTAAAATTACAGCATAATGAACAAGTGAGAAAAAATAAGCAGGTTTTAAAACTATTAATTGATGCCAATAGTTACCTTGTGTAAACTAGATATGATATAAATAATCCTTAACTTTTCAAAGCTAGATTTCTTTTCATATTAAATAATAAACTAGAGTTAAATGTAATTGGGAAAAATAGCCTACTTCAGGGGGCTTTCAAAAACAATTCCGAATAACTTAATGTAATGAATTCAGGAGTATTATATAGACAAAGAGATCAACTATATTTCTTTTTCGTTTGTATTGTCCATGTTTTAGAGGCTATTCAGGTATATTTTGTCATTCTATTAATGCTTTCTTACGTTGAGAGCTTGCAGAATGAATAAATTAAGCATGAAGCGCTAAAAATTGTATAGCCATGTAAAGTTATTAGCAATTTGTGGTACTAATATTGTGTTATCTCTCCCCCCATTTTCCCTGGCCACCCCACAATATAAACTCATGAACCGCCACTTGCCTAATGAATCGTTTCATTTTGTTACCGCATTGTTTCGGAACAAGTGGAAAGTTAAATTGTTTTACAAGGCTCGGTGGGAATTTATCACTTTCAGATCGACAGCGTCCTAAGCGCCAGCTTGAATGTACTAAATAAACATTTGCAGTACTATAAAGCACAGATTGTTGTTACCATTGTATCATTTTGTTCCTCAAAAAATATTTAATATGAAATCTTGAAGAGTAAAATTATAGTTTTCATACAAAGTCAAGTTCGAAAGTTTGACTCTTCCGTTAGTCGCTAGGGGTCTGAGAGACCCGTAGCCTCATTCAGATGCTATAATCTTCCTACGTTATTTACTTACTTTGACATTTAACAGCATACCTTTCTCAGTGTTCTACTGAAGCGATAACCTTAACTGTTTGTTGAGTTGCAAAAATGAATGTCAACAATCCGCTGGGCGAATCCGACCAGGCGCGCCAACTCTCAGAACAAACTGCTGATGTCACTGGAGTATTGTTTTACCTTGTTTACTAACGGACGTTATTCTTTCGACGTGAACATCAGCAAGAGCTGCGATCTACAAACCCTGAGGATTTGAAAGAAGTTCATCGTCTGATTTTCAGTGTTGATGAAATGTATTTTATAGGTGAGAACATGAATCACCATCTTGTTATCATAATATTTTATTTGTGAATTCAATTTTCATTTATAGGAAGAGATGGAACTAAAACAACATGCCCATATAATAATTCATAATTGGTAATTCATCGGTAATTGCTTTATTGGTACAAACGACATGTCCATAATGTATTATGTCGGTAGTCTTTGTATAAGTACAATGAAATAACGCTAAAAGAGCATTTTTCATCTAAACAAAAGGATTTTAAATAAATAAGGGCATTAAGTCAAAAAAGCATAGCGCGACCAGACCCACGTGACCAACAATGAACTGCCAAGCCGCGTGCGCCTAACGGAAGATTAATATGTCCACGTCAACTTTCCTTTAGTGTAACTGTCGGCGTATCAATATTCTCTCTCTCTCTTTTTTTTAATTTATTTATGGACGCTCTTTAACAGCTCAGGTCATCAGCGTCCCATCAACTCGGCGTGAAATGGCCGACAAATTTTGCTCAGAGGCCTCTCTTTCAGGCTTGAGGTTCTTTTTCGTGCCGTAAATGTACGACACGGGACCCACGGCTTTACTTCCCTTCCGAAGGAAGCCATACTTAGGATTTTTACGCCCGAAAAAATCCATCGGTCCTGGCCGGGTTCGAACACGCGTTTTGGGTTTAGGAGGCAAGTATGGTTACCACTACACCACCAGGACCGACTAAATGCTCTCGCCCGATGATTTGTTTATTTACTTTTTTTAATGGTGTTTAACTCCCATTTTTACTACTGAGGCGCCACAGGCGGCGCAACATGTTTCTTTTGCTTTCTTTGCTTTAGCTTTTATTTATCAATATCGCATTGATCAAGTAACTTATTTTAGTAATTTGTGGTATTTATGCATATCGTACTTGAATGTGTCGAGACTTATAAATAGATATAAGAAGTAAATGTGCAGTACCTCAGCTATGCTTTCATAAGCAGGGGCTTTGCTTTAGTTTTGAAAAAGGAATCCAAAAGTCTTCAGGAATTTGAATTCGACTGTTGGTGTTTGTAGTTAAACCTATATAACAAAATAAATGCTGTTGCATAAAAAATGGTTGTGTTTCGTCAGAATCTCCTGTAAAATCTGAATAAAGAAATTGCAACCGTAACAGCTTTGTTCAGGTCTATATAAGCTGTCGAAGAAAGGCAGGCAGGTCGTCACACGGCGTTCTCGGCAGGACTGATTCTGAAAGAAGTTCTACCGCCGCCCCCGTTACTGAAGTTGCCTCCCACCAACGTGGTTGTGGTCGTCTCACTCACCGTAGACTCACGTTTCTTGTAGCGGTTGGCTGGCTGGTTGTACAGACTGCAAAAACAATACATTTTATATTACTACATTTAACCAATAAACCGCCACGGGTGGCCGAGGTCGTTAAGGCGCGGACTCGTGAGCGGGAGGTCTGGGTGTTCGATTCCTACCAGGGCCGTCCTCCCTGACTGAGGTTTTTCTCAGGTTTTCCTCAGTTCTCATAAATGGCAAATGCCGGGGTGGTACGCTAAACTTAGGCCTGGAACGCTTCCTTCTTTAAAAAAAAAAAAAAAAAAAAAAAAACTCCTTTCCCAATATATCATTTCATTTCATGTATCATCAGTGTCCGCCTGTGGTGCCTCAGTAGTAAATACAGGATTAAACACTATTAAAAACACCTAAAAAAATGTTGCAACCTTAGCTTTGCGAGTTTTTTCACAATGTGTTTAAGAATATCTAAACATTATCAGAGTTATAGTATAAATTAAATAAATTAAACGCGAGCACCAAAATATTTATTATTTCATTTATTTACCATAAGTTACCTGTACATTAAATTAAAAATATCGTATTTTTCAAAATGGTCGCCCACGATGGAAAATATAATTTGGAATTATTCTAAAATAGAATTTTAAGGCACAAAAATAACAATAACGACAAGTTGAAGACTTTATTATGAGTATTTTAGAACAGAATACATTAATAACAATCTAATAATTAAAAAAAATAACTTTTTGATCATATAATATGTGTGTATGGTGAATGAATTCTGCTGCTATTGCAGTTTTTGGGCGTCGTTCATATAGATCATCTTCAAAGCTGATAGGAATATATTTAAATTAATCAATTTATTTTTTAATTATTAAAAATAAATAAATAAAAATATCGGCTGTGCGTTTTTAAAATTTGGTATGCCTTATATTTTGGGGTTAATTCATCTTTTACAAAGAAATTTATCACAGCACGATTTTATCTATTTTATGACTACACACAACACGTCACAATTGTATTCAATAAACTATTTGAAACAACGACTTGCTATTTCAAATCAATGCTTAAGACAGATGCTTCAACATAAGAAAATTATTTGGTCAGTTACATAGTCATCTATGGTCAAAGCCAAATACTTTCCAGGCCATTCTGGTATTTTAAATAGCTCATATTGAGAAATTTTGGTGTATCCATTAGTTCTTAATGGTC
Source organism: Metallyticus violacea (assembly GCA_030762175.1). Classification (NCBI taxonomy): domain Eukaryota; kingdom Metazoa; phylum Arthropoda; class Insecta; order Mantodea; family Metallyticidae; genus Metallyticus; species Metallyticus violacea. The sequence goes on from CM060834.1 coordinate 95,906,694, forward strand.
ATATGTTGTATTTTCATCTGCTGTTACACTAATCTCTCTATATAAAGGATAGTTGTAGCTAACTTTCTGTACGTTCTCTCAAGGTTTATATGTACACACAATATACAACAAACACCTTTTGCAAATAGGCTTCATGTTAGTCTCCGCAATATTTTGATAAACTTTGACAACAGTTAAGAGAAACAAAATGAGCGCAGGTTATTTTAATGATAATTGAAAAATAGAACGAATGTTCTATTCTATAAATGAAATAGTTTATATAAGAAGTTAAATGCTGAATATATTTGCATCTTTAATTTAAAGAACACCAGTATTTGTTTTATACGCTGTCCCCAAAAAACCCGTAGTACAAACTTAGCCCAGCTACAAATTGGAATCCCTACCGGATCAAGGGGTCAGGTTGATATTTCCTTAAAGCCTTGAATTAAACATTTAGTCAGTTTTAGCGCCCTAGTTCCCAGAACATAGTTAAAAATTATTCATCTCTTAAAACATCTTTCCTGTATTGTGGTATCAGGCTCATAGATTACGCCGAAATGTTCTTTACGAGCGGAAAGCTTTTGTATCTGCGTTAAGAAAGTTGCAAAAAACTCAAAATAATTTTTGGAAAATCGCCCGTGACAGTGCAGTCAAGATTTACCTCTGTAAACACAATTTATTTTTTAATATAGTGTAAGAAAGATAAAAGAAATAATAATACAACCACTACTTTTAGAGCGACCTCGATCTTCGGTGAACTATCACAAGTCTCTCAAAATATTTTAAAATTGACACCTATATATATTTGATACTCCAAGTGAGACCATTGCCACAGTGTTTAGGTAAAAGAAAGAATTTTTTCTTTCTAGTAACCGAAGCATAAGACAGTAATAATCTGGAAATATGTTACTCATATTAAAAATTGTTGTTACAAGCATCTGTATTATGACTGAATATGCTGAAAGCGTTTACGAGCCTTTTTGAATACATTACGGAGCGAATAGCCAAGGTACTAAATTTCCAAGGATGCAGAGCAAACTTGAAGTGAAAATCCATTTCCTCTATTAAAAGAGTTGACTCTAATGTTTAGGCATCTCTTCACACTAGAATTGATCCATTGAAATACATTTTCTTTGCTCTCTCATCCTATTGTTATTCCTAATAGCTAAACGGCACTTTAAAGGCATACTAAAACTGCACCATAATTTACGTGCAATGTTATACCTTCATATGTGTTTGCTACTAGTTTTAGCTTCATTGTGATTGGTCTAGTTGTTACGCTGTTGACAATTTTACTACAGTTAATTTTTTGGAAAATAGAATTGGTTTTATCTTTTTCACTATAGGTAATTTTGTAGCTACATTTTGTGCATATATTCCAAACGCCATTATATAGGAAATATCACAAACGTAGCATTTATGATTCCCATAGGTAGTTATTTTATGTTCCATTAAAACAAGGAAATGAACGTTCGACTAAATGATTTCTCTCAACCTGGGGCATGTATTTTACATTCTGATATAGCATGTTACATATATAGGCTGAATTTGAACTATAGAGACAACTTCTTGATAGAAAATAAACAAAAATGTTAATATGAACATATGTTGGGAAATGCATGTTATCCATGGTAGAAAATATTGTTATCCATGGCACAGTCCCTTATTACAGTATTCATATCAGTTGCGCGTCTTCTCTGTAATAGTTCTGTTTCTGCATATTTTAAAATGGTCTGTTATTCAAAAACAAACGGAGAGGATATTAATATAAGTACAATGGAAGCGATCCGGAAGCCGCACGGTTTTAGCAGCATTCTTGTCCATAGAGACAGCAATCTAATCAGAGCTTTTAGAGAGTATGTTGTCGTTTGCTTGAGAATGGGTCTTTTGAAGAACGGAGCGGAAAGAGCGGTGACACCTGAGCTGGAAGAATGTGTTCTACAAAACATTGAGGATAATTTCAGTACAAGGTCCCCCAAATGTAAGTCAATAGATTATATTGCATATCTTAAAGAAGAACCGCAGCTATTTTCATCCAAGAGAAAGGTTTTGTCACTATGAAATTTATATCGCCAATCCTTTTCACAGATGAAGCAACAGTTGGCAGCGAATGCATCATCAACCTACTCAACAATCATCTACACAGATGAAGCAACATTTGGCAGAGAATGCATCATCAACCTACACAATGATCATCTTCACAGATGAAGCAACATTTGGCAGCGAATGCATCATCAACCTACACAACAATCATCTACACAGATGAAGCAACATTTGGCAGCGAATGTATCGTCAACCTACACAACAATCATCTTCACAAATGAAGCAACAGTTGGCAGCGAATGCATCATCAATCTACTCAATAATCATCTACACAGATGAAGCAACATTTGGCAGCTAATGCATCATCAACCTACTCAACAATCATCTACACAGATGAAGCAACATTTGGCAGAGAATGCATCATCAACCTACACAATGATCATCTTCACAGATGAAGCAACATTTGGCAGCGAATGCATCATCAACCTACACAACAATCATCTACACAGATGAAGCAACATTTGGCAGTGAATGCATCATCAATCTACTCAACAATCATATACACAGATGAAACAACATTTGGCAGCGAATGCATCATCAATCTACTCAATAATCATCTTCTCAAAATGAAGCAACATTTGGCGGAGAATGCATCATCAACCTACACAACAATCATCTACACAGATGAAGCAACATTTGGCAGCGAATGCATCATCAATCTACTCAACAATCATCTACACAGATGAAGCAACATTTGGCAGCGAATGCATCATCAATCTACTCAATAATCATCTACACAGATGAAGCAACATTTGGCAGCGAATGCATCATTAACCTACTCAACAATCATCTACACAGATGAAGCAAAATTTGGCAGAGAATGCATCATCAACCTACACAATGATCATCTTCACAGATGAAGCAACATTTGGCAGCGAATGCATCATCAGTCTACTCAATAATCATCTACACAGATGAAGCAACATTTGGCAGCGAATGTATCGTCAACCTACACAACAATCATCTACACAGATGAAGCAACAGTTGGCAGCGAATGCATCATCAATCTACTCAATAATCATCTACACAGATGAAGCAACAGTTGGCAGCGAATGCATCATCAATCTACTCAATAATCATCTACACAGATGAAGCAACATTTGGCAGAGAATGCATCATCAACCTACACAATGATCATCTTCACAGATGAAGCAACATTTGGCAGCGAATGCATCATCAACCTACACAACAATCATCTACACAGATGAAGCAACATTTGGCAGTGAATGCATCATCAATCTACTCAATAATCATCTACACAGATGAAGCAACATTTGGCAGAGAATGCATCATCAACCTACACAATGATCCTCTTCACAGATGAAGCAACATTTGGCAGAGAATGCATCATCAACCTACACAACAATCATCTATGAATCCCTACCAAAAAGTTGAAGCATTAGCAATGATTTAGCATCAATATTTTGGCTGGCACTCTCAGTAATCACCTACTTGGATCCGTCGTTATTTCACAACATCTCAATGGCATGCAGTATTGGCAGTTTCTAGGGAAACATTGACTGTTCTGCTTGAAGATGTGTCATTGGCGGCGACAGGTTATGAAGCTCCAGTATACGTCCGCATCATCATTCACGAGTAAACTTCTTAGTCGGCAGATAGATCGGAGGAGATCCTGTTGCATGGTCCGCTCATATTCGGATACAGGCTGGAACATTGGAACAAGTGCGTCAATCCATGATACGATGTCTCAGCGCTTGCATTGATACTCGTGGGAGACATTTTAAGCAAGTATTATGACAATTATCAGAAATAAATTGTATAGAGTCTTGTAAAATGAAATGTAACGTTGCCCTTTTCTGAACTCCCTGTGCATTTCCGGACATATGTTAATTTCCCCCCCCCTTCTTCTCTCAGGAATCATCTCTTGAGGTTTGTCCCTGTAGTTCAAATTCACTCTGTATTTGATAAATGCTTTAATATCTCATTATATACATATATTCCTATAAGTGAGACCCTTACTCCTTTTTTATTAAGAAAAATATATAAGGAAACAACAAATATTTTATGATTGATAAATTATATATTTAATTTTAAGTTTACAAAGTTTGTACAAAATTATAAAGAGGTATACATTTCATGGCATTTTAGTTTTACACCTAAACTGAAAAGTAGAAGGTATATGTTGTAGAAATGAAACTTTTATTTAGTAATTGTCTGAGGAAAACGCTGATATATGAATGGTAATTAAATTATCTATTTATATCTAGTTTTAAAAGTCTAATATGTTGCTTTTATTCTAAATTTTATAAATAAAGTTTCTTTGCATTAAATACACCATAGATGTGTATTTAATATACTTTCGTGCGCATTTCTTATAGAATTCAAAAGAAAGAATTAAGACATTTTAAAATCAGAAACAACAATTCTAATTTCTATTAATGCATTTAACAATGTAAAATATGGTTAAAAATCTATTCATCACAGCAATTTTCTCAAGCATGCAGCATATCAGGCAAATAATAGAACAATTACATGAAAAAACATGACTATGAACAAGCACTAAACCAACAGCAGTGCACAAATGTTATAATAGCTAATATTAAAACGGCAGTTTTAATATCTGATCACAAATGCCTGCGATGCATTTGCAGCCATATTAAAATACATTACAACAGTCTAGAAAAGCATTAACTGTATTTTCATTCCTTTTGCACTTAAGTAAAATTACAATGCCTGTGTAAAATAAACTGTGCATAAAATTGCTTTATTTAACGATGCAAGAGAAATTAAACTGGCAGTAACAGATGGGTGTTTAAAAAAAAAAAAAAGTTTGACTCTTCGCACAGCAATGCAGGGAAATAAATGATGAATGAAAATTAACTATATAAAAGAGAACGTTGTGACTGCTTCTCACCTTCTGTAATCGATCGTAAACTGCTAGCGTATGGCTAATATGAAACTCTTATAAGTGAGTTAAGCTTCAATGTTTATAAAAATTGAGTCTTAAACTATTGCATTATATGTTATTTTAAAGGTAAAAAATTATCTGAGTTATTTTTCCATTAGGCCTTTTAACATCTTAAAGAAAAATACAGCGAATAATATTTTTGTATTTGTCCATCTACACATAGTGCACTAATGATGCTGAGTGTGTAGAACAGCTTTATTCTTCCTCTAAAGATGCTGAGAATGACAAAGCCCTCACTTGTTCATTACCAGCATGGTGAGAGGGCTGCCATGGCACTTTGTGGAACATCTTTGTAAGAAATTTGACCCTTAGAGACAATTTGAATGGTAATTAATCCCAATGTAAATTTGGGGCTATAGAAAGGTAACTGACTATTAATTATTTTACTATTTGATTATTTATTTTAATGTCTATTTGGTAAGTAGAAGTGTGAAATCTATCCATTTTTGAGCTGAGGAGAATTTACTGAATATTCCTTTAATTAGGACTCATACATGCCTCGAACTTCTGGCTAGCAAAATTACAACTAGTTTTGGAGCAGCGCCCAAACCAGCTATGTCATGAAAATGTCTGAATATTACTGTGCTGTGATTCTGTAAATTACAGTGATCCTAAATGTACTCCCCTTGATTAATGCATACCAGTAACCTTGGTGATAGCTGAAGAGCGCGGAACTGCCTAAGGAGTTAAATGCATTGATGATTTTTTGAAATGATGGCAATTGCTATTATTGTAGAACCATTTGAAGCATGTTTCTTGTTGTTTCGATAAGAGAAGTTTGGTTGGTATATTACAAGCAATGGTGCACACGAGAGCTTAAAACGAACAACCAGGCATAACGTAATAACAATTAAATACAGAATTTAGGAAAGAGCTTTACATTCTCAAATTGTGATCTTAATGCAAATATTGTACGAACCATATCATGCAATAATCATGCAGAGTGCCCAGTAACTATTTTAAATTTGATGGAATTAAGTTGAACATGCTGTATTCTCTAACTGAAGTTTAAAAACAGGCTACTACCCCTATTTCCATTTTTTACTGCGTGATAGCGGAAAATGTGATGACGTAGCTAAGATGGATGGGCCTGTGGATGTACATGGGGATTTTGCGTGGATCGGAGGCATCAGTTTGGAATAGTATGACGGATTGTGTGGGTAAAATGCACAAAATGTGTAACAATATCGTAACTTTAACCTTTAAAAAAACCATCACGGGTGGCTAAGGTCTCGAGAGTGGGAGCTCTGAGGTTCGATTACCAACAGGACCGTCCTACCTGACAGGTTTTTTTTCAGGTTTTCCTTAGTAGATAAATAGAAAGTGCCGGGGAGGCACCCTACATTTAAGCCTGGAATGCTTCCTTCCTTTAAAAATCATGTCATGTATCATCAATGTCCACTGCCTGTGATGCCTCAGTGTTAAACATAAACTTAAAAATATGTTGTACAGCGTGACATAAAAACGAGAAGACAAAGTCGTGACGAATTAATTTATAGCCTTAATCGGGGTATTGGAGGTAAACATTAAACTGTGCCTAAATTTGTCTCATATATTTTCAAGTATACCAAGTTATTATGATACACATATCTACCGAGGGGGCCAAAAATATATATACACACTTTCACAGTAGATATCTATGTAATATATTTCAAAGTTGGAACGAAAAACAACAGTAATTTGTAGTATAATGTTCTGTAAACAGATGTGACTCAGATATATTATGCAAGCGTTGCTACAACAAAAGGGAGTCAAGATTATCGTTTGAACAGCAGAAAGCAATTTTGAAGTGGTATTGGAAAACTGGGAATTTTGTTGAAGTTCAAAGGCAATGGAGACGTGTACAGAAGAACCGCCAACGCGAGTAACAATTGCACGCATTCGAGACAAATTTGAGACTCATGGTACCGTGTGCGATGTTCACAAGGGGAGATCTGGGAGATCTCGCACAGCAACAAGCCCCGCACACAGGTCCGATTGAGTTTCCAGCGCGTTCTCCGGATCTAACTCCGTTGGACTTCTACCTATGGGGAACTCTAAGGATGTTGTATACCGTAGAAAACCAGCTACACTGACAGCACTTCGGGAAGAAATTGAAACAGCATGTGCTGCAATAGCCGAGGACACTTTCGCAAACGCTGCTCAGTCAGTAGTTCAACGTACTCAGAAGTGTATCGACGCCAAGGGTGGGCATTTTGAGCAACTGTTGTAACTGTAAAAGTCTAAAATGATTAATGCTCATCTTTTCTGTTTGTGTGAGTTCAGTTTTGTTAAGTTATTACAGTTTTTTCTTTGCTTGAAGTGTGTATACATTTTTGGCCCCCTCTGTACATATGTAGCTTCCAATGAGTAAAAATGTCTTAAACAGAGCTAGAATGTAAATACTCTAAGATAGAGTATGTAAAGATCTTTGGCCGTTCAGTCAAGTTATGAAAGTGTTTCATGTTGATTTCTTGGAAACAAGCCGTACAATTAAATGAGAACAAACAAACTTTCATTTAACTTACAATGCACTAACATATCTTTAAATAATTGTGTATTATTATCTTCCTAAAAAGAAGTTTTAGCCATTTTCGGATAATCCTCTTTATTTCTTGCCTATGTGTTCATTTTTAAAAAAACCCAAAAATATTCTTGTGTCAGATTCGGTGAACATAATGGATGCAATACACCTTTAGATTTCAAGCTCTAATTTCGCTATAAAGTTAGCATTCGCAGATAATTAAGCGTGAAGTTGCTGGGTTTGTATCAAGGTTTAGCCTACTGTGTATATTGCTTTTCTTGCTGCAGCACGGCCACGGGTGGCCGAGGTCGTTAAGGCACGGACTCGTGAGCGGGAGGTCTGGGTTCGAATACCGCCAGGACCGTCATCCTTGATTGAGTTTTTTTTTTTTTTCCAGGTTTTCCTCAGTTCTCATAAATGGCAAATGCCGGAGAGGTACTCTAAACTGAGGCCTGGAACGATTCCTTCCTTAAAAATAAAAATCCTTTCCCAATTTATCATTTCATATCATGTATTATCAGTGTACATAGCCTGTGGTGCCTCTGTAGCAAAAACGGGCGTTAAAAACTTAAACTATTCCTTCATTTGCTGCAGGTAGTTTTCGAATACGTACCATTTATTTATGGTTCAAGAAGATTGATAATTCCATGTTTCCTGCGAGCGATTGAAAACTTAACGCATTTAGGCTCAATAATCATGGATTAATGGATAACTTCTTTAGCATTGCAATTTAAGATCATATATTTATAATTATCGTACTGATCCAGCTATTTAATAATGCTTTCAACATTTCTTTTAAAAAGGATTAGTTTCGCTTTCTAAAATTCACTCTTCTAAAATACAATAGACTAATGTAACGGAACACTATAATTCGCTTAAGACATGCGTTTTTCGGCTTTCATTGAATTATTATGTGCGTTTTCTTATCCACCAGGATTTCCTTATTATGACATAACAAAGAGAATTTTATTGTCTATTTGGAGCTCTTTACTGTACGTGTTACTAAAAGTTAATTGGGTATTGTCTTGGATATTAAGTATTGCTTTGTGTAAAATACATATTTAAATGCTTAAACTTTGTCAAAACTGTTTTTCTTATGTTTTCCCTCTCTGGTTGCGGACTATTTTTTAGACGACGAATAAATTAATAATCCTGTAATGAAATTACACATTCACTTGTCTGCGTAGTTAAATTTTCGTAAATATCAAGTTATTAGGGTATTGATATTTTTATCGATAGTGATTGGAACAATTCATTAGCATTTACATTTAAGAAAATAATTTTTATTAATTTTGTCCATGTGGTATAGAAAATATTACTTTTCAAAAGAACTTTATTAAAATTATTAGTGACTCGTTTAGATTAGTGCAATTACTCATTTATTTAAGGCAAACCTTAGATGAGAGATTGCACATTCGTTATGTACGCATAAGGTTCATCTGCAATACTACCAACTTTGTCCATGAAGAAACATTAACATAAATGCTCTGTAACTTCTACTTAAAATATTGCACGCCTATAATCCAAGTTAGTCAGTATCGCGTTTTCAGTTTTTCACAATTTAACGTAATCATCACACGTAGTTTTAATATCGCACTTCGTCTTTGGAATTTTGTACTATCTAATATGTCAAAAGATGTCGGTCCTTATCACAATAAAATTTTAAGGTTGGAAAAGTGTTTTATTTCAGGAAATTAAAGTTTCTGAATAGGTTTGCTGATGCTCCTTTATTTATAATAGTCGCAATCAAAGTTTGTTCCGTACTACAGAGTATTTTTGTCTTATTTGAAAAATCTGTTTATTTTAGAGCTGCTCTAGACATTGTGTGCATATTCATTTTCCATTTTATCCATTTTTAGTACTGTGGAAAATACGAATAAAAGTAATAAAATAAATAAATAAACTAAGTCACTTCTATAAGATGATTAGCGTATATTCTAATGATACAACTACAGAATAAGCATTCTTTACTACTTATTTTTACAAATGCCAATAAGCAATACATATTTAGAAAATTCATAATGCAGTGTTTAACAATGGTTGCAGTGAGCATAATATAGCAGTATATATTTCAAGTATGGTCGCTGTAAAAGATATTAGTTCAAGGGCTAAAGTTCAATATAATTGTCCTTATAATGCTTTCCCCGTTAATTCTGTCGTGACGTATACAAACATGAATGTATCATTCCGCGGTGTACGGCCTTGATTGGTTAAGTAACATTATTAATGCTACAAACAGCTGAAGTAAAGTATTTAATTATTAGCTCTGCTTACTATTAATTACGTACTTCATTAATAAAACAGTTGCGCAATAACAATGTTGCCATTATTCAACGAATTTCCCTCATGATGTTTTACAATACTTGCAGGAACAACACATGCTTCCGCCATTGCGCCTTTTGCATGAAAAATGTTGCACTGTACAGAGAACAATGTGTGCGTAAATTGCTAACAATTAAAATGAATATTAATATATTAATAACGACTTTAACTCTCAAAAGTATTATAGTTTTCACTTAAAACTGATTTATCCATAAAAACTAGCCCTTATTAAAGTTTAAAATGCAATTTCCTTTAGGGACTACTTTGCGGAACATAAAGGATGCAAATCATCCTGGAACCAATAAGAAAAGATCTGCACCAGATGATTATATTTACGATTGGATAGAACTAACAGTGAAAAATAATAGAGAATCAGGAGTGAATAAAACAACGAAATATCACACAAATAGCGTAATATTTCAAATCTTTTCTGTTCATTTTGAAAGGCAGAAAAGATGTTAATTTATGTCTAAATATCGTTTTTGACTTATTATTTATTTATTTTTTCAATAATTAATATAATACCCTTATTTTAGTTGCTGATGAATGGGGACTGGCGGGTTGAGCTAATTAAATTGGACATTTTTGAAATTAGTTCCTTCGTCAATTCAAGAAACCGCTGATTCAATTTCTTACATTAAATTTAATTGTTTTTTGTTGTATTTATTTTGTTATAAGTACTTTATTTATTGCTATAAAATTTAAAAATCGTTATAAATACATTTTTTTCTCTTTTTCTCTTTCTTACTCCAATTTATACTCCCCCCACGCTTTTCCCCTTGCAGCTTGTTTCGACTGTTCTCAAACGTTATCTTCGAGATCAATATCTACGTTAAGGTCTTCTGCCCTTTAAAAGAACATAAAGCGATTACTTTGAGAGGGGGGGCTTAAAATATTTGTATACTTTATGACTGTTTCAGTATTACATTCATTTCTGACTCTCTAGTTATAAGTTTAGCTATATACTTCTTCAAGAGTCATAACTGCCACGGGTGGCCGAGGTCGTGAATGGAAGATCTGGGGTTCGATTCCCGCCAGGTTTTTTCCAGGTATCCTTCAGTCCTCATAAATAACAAGTGCCGGAGAGGTACCTAAACTTGGTCTGGAACCTTTCTTCCTTACAAAAATCCTTTGTCAATGTATCATTTCATTTCATGTATCATCAGTGTTCACCTCCTATAATGTTTCAGCAGTAAAAACGGGCGTTAAACACTATTCAAGACTGTTTCATCTATTGCTTATTGAACTAAAACTGAAGATACAAAGCGTTAAATAACCTACTATAGGATACGTGCTTGTTATGTTAAATATACTGAAACTAATAATTTATTTTTTTATTAGGAATAGTGTACTTACTTGTTATAGATTCTTTACTAATTTAATTAAATATAGAGACTCGCTACATTTAACAGAATCAAACTGCAATCCTAAAATATCAAAAATTGACTTTTATGAATTAATGATGGTCTTGAATAATTTGAAGCGCTTTTTCATTTGTTTTTATTGCTTATAGCACTTGTTAAGTCTAATATTATACTTGTGCTGTTTGTTCCCAGATAATTTATTTTCTAATTGAAAAAAAGTAAAAATGAAATCGACATTGAGTTAGTGTGCAGTGTTAAAACTGCATACTGAAACATTTCAGCTTAAAAGTAGGCTAATTTCATTTAATTGGAGGTCATCAACCGTGGCTAGGGACATTTTTTTTTTTTGGAGGTGAGGTTAAGTGCTTAAACTTTAACGTCTTACCAACTGCTCCTGAGCTTTAGAGATAATAATATCCGATAGCAACACACATTCTCTGGTATTTGCCTTTTCAGGTTTAGTGAATACCTACTTCAAAAATAATATATTCCTACCGATAAGCGAACCTTGAATTAAATCAGTTCTGTGGCCTATCAAACAACGGCCCCTTCGAATATCAATTTTCAGTATTAAACATTGCACATATCTAAAATTATAATATGGATTTAAAAAAGAAAAATTGGCACTTTAAATTTTGCACTAATCAGGCATTTCAATTTAAAATTTTTGTCACTATATATGTATTACCTGAGTCCGAAATACTACTAAATAAAATTTATTAGTCAAAGATTCTTTGTCAAGCACTATGAATACTTTTTCATTCAAATTAACTTGTTTACTTGGAAGAAAAAGGTGCGGATTTGTAAATGCTTATACTTCATGAGAAGGTATCGTGCAAGACTATGGATTCTAAGCGTTTGCTCAAGACATTACCTCTAAGAGAGAAACATGCCAGCTTGATGTGCACCACTATAATAATAAAATCAGTACCTTCCAGTCTCTGTGTAGATTTCGCAGCTTGTTTCGAGTCTGTGAAATTGAAAGAGAAATAGGGAGATCATACAGTAAGCTATGCTTATGAAAAACCTCTTTGATCAAACATGACTTTTCCTTATTAACCATAATAACATACATTCATCGACATTTTATTCCAACATCTAATGTTCGCTTATTTACATAAAATGTTCGTACCTCACTTAAAACTGGGTGCAATCTTCACTCTTTTAGTTAACATTTCAAAGTGATCTAAGTAACAGAATGGAGAAATATCATTTTCACATTCTGACGCATCACATTCCAATCCTAAACCCTTCATTAGTTAATGATCATGAAAAGAGTCAAGTTGTTCATCAATCTGGCTTTAGTGCACAGACACAATTGTCTAGATTAATTTTTGAAAAACCATATGACTAGCTTTTATAGGTGACTTCCGACTTCGGTTCATTTGACCGATATGTACAACACCATATATGCAATGTAACATGAACGAACGAACAAACAAACAAAAATGGATGTAGCAATATACAATTTAAATTCAAATTAAGGTATTGTTTCTATAAACAATATTTAACAACATAAAATGCCAATAACGCCAGCTGAGTCAATAATCTTATCTTGAAATAAAAATGTTTTTCATTGCAAAATATATAGGCTTTTCATTTAACATTTTTAGTGCCTAAAATTTAATTTCAACAAAACTCATCAATTCAAATCATGAAGGAAAAGTTTAAAACCAAATACCGTTATAATACACTTCCCACCGCCTGGCGAGATTGCAAATGACACCGTTGATGCTTAAATTTAAAAGAGGATTAACATATTTTGTTTTCTATTTTTGAATGTCAGATTATACTTTTATTGTTGTTTGAATTTGAACAAAATAAAAAATAAGTTACTTATATGACGAAAAACTATTATTTTGAATAATGCACAGTAACGCAGACTATTTCCGAAGACTAACCTGTTCACATTTTGTTCAATCTTGTAAACACCATTTTAAAACGATTTATTAATAAAGCACAACTATTACATTAAATACGCAACATTTTATGTATTTTTATTCCGTTCAAATTCAGACAATAAAAACAATCTAAACTGTAGGATAGAAAACAACAGACGTAATAACAATTATTGAATTATATTTAAAATTTAAGTTTCATAAGGCAAGAGTGTCATTTAAATTTTCAAAGCACATTTGACTGAAGGTGATAGGGTAAACGTGAATTTTTACCCCAATATCCATATTGAAGTGTTTTTCATTTAAATTAAATTTATTTAAAATAAATACTTATTCAGACTGGTATGTTTCGAAATGAAGGGTCTTTATAGCAATTTAAAATTACTAGTTACCAAATTGAATTAATAGAATTAATAGAATTTGATAATTATAAACGTATTATGAAATATATGCAACACTCAAGTTTCTGAAATATCCTTAATAATGTCACTGTTCATGTAATTAATAATCATAACATTTTTTTCGGTATTAATGACTATTTAGACTTATCAGCTTGAGCTAAAATTTATTGCGATTATCTTTCATAATAAAAATAATAGACAAACGAACTAAATAATATCGATTGATGCAATTACTCATAAGTATAACAAAAAAAAAAAACAGAGAATTTAAAATATATATTAACATTAATTTCATTTTATTAGTTTTCATTTAGAACTATGGAATATAAAATAGCGTAAGGAACTTTTTGATAATGTTCCATAATTATTGTATTCGTAAAAATTAAGAAACAATTGCAACAAATTTTTTAAAGACTCATGTATTAAGTTTTTGTTTATTTGTTTTGTAAATATTCGAAAGCTCTTTTAACATATCAGGTAACCAGCGTCTCATTCAATTCAGGGCGTGAAACTGCCAATATATTTTGCTTAAACTTCAGGTTCTTTTACGTGCCGTAAGTCTACGACACGGAACCCACGGCTTTACTTCCCTTCTGAAGGTAGCTGTACTTAGGATTTTTACACCCGAAAAAATCCATCGATCCTGTCCGGGATTGAATCCGTAATCTTGAGTTTAAGAGAGAACTATGGTTACTATAGACATGTATTATACTTAATATTAATATCATAATATACAATTCTGGTTCTACTGAATATGCTAATAATGTATTTTATAATGCACAGACTCTGCCCCCCCTCCAATTAGTTATGGGCATAAAGCAAACGACAATCCTGGACACCTGAGAAAGAGTGATTTTATTAATATCTATGTTTTGCATATTGAAAAATAAATATTTATGTATTACAAATATATAAAGAAAGTGGTTTGATATATGGAGCTACATTTTTAGCAAAGTTATTGTGAAAAAAAAGGATGTATAAAATTAGCGAAATTAATATAAATAGCATTTTGTATTCCCATAAGAAACAGCAAATACTCTATATGCACGTATTTATGACTACACAAAGGGTAACTGATTTAATAATCTTTTAATCTTGGTGCTATCGTCTTTCTTTAAAAAGTTTACCGAGGTAACGCCTTTATACTACGATTTTATTTTCTTATATGCGCTCTGCATATTTTAATTTCTCAATGATAAAATCAGGAATTGATTCCAATTATTAATCAGTTTTTTACCCAAAATAAATGCAGGCAGTGTTCAATTTGCGTCACCGTTTTAAATATACAGTGAACTCAAAGAGAGAATATGTAGACGAAAAAGACGGTTCACTTCCAAAATTCACATTCAACTTTGAGTAACATGGGGATAGCTGATAAAGTTTGATTTAAAGTAGGGCGAATTTGTTTTTGAATACTTCTATGCGCATCTCATATTTCTTACCTAGTCTCCGATTATTATATATTTTAATAATAACTGGGAAAATATCAGAAAAACACAAAAGGTGTACCCTCTCCGTCCATTTTTGGCTGGACCAAGTATTGAATTACAAATAGATGAAAAATACAAATCTGCTGAGTGTTGGAAATAAAGTTGAAACATAGAAGACAAATTAAAATTAGAAAAAAAGGCCAGGTGGGATAGAACCGATGACTTCTTACACCGCTGGTCCCTATAATGAACTGCTGAGATTACATCACGCCCGTAAAAAGCTTTTGATGGAAGTATATGAACATAAAATTCTTTCAATGTTTATGTTTTACCGAAGCGTTTTGAACATATACAGGTCGATCGAACCTTCCCGCAACCGGTTTCGCGGCGTGCGGCCGGCCGGCGAGGCTGGCTGCTATGTCGGCGGTGCGGGTGACAGGAAGTCCGCAGTAAATATAGTACGGTTTGTCGCCTAAGTTATTTCTAACAAGCATAATATAAACGCTTAAAACGAAAAAAAAAAAATTACATACATTAAGCTAGAAGATGCAGAAACTGCCTCCCCTTCGTTATTCATGCATTTCTGACACTTGTTTAGGAAATTGCTGTTTACAGTCTGCAGTTCTCTCTGAGAAATGGCAGCAAAATCTTGACGAATGTTAATTTTAAGTTTATTTAAAGTGTGCGGATTGTTTTGTAAACTTTCTCTTTTAAAGTCCCCAAGAGATAAAAAAAACACTTCCCATTTCACAAAATTTATTGACTAATCGATGAACTGAACTCAGATTAGGAACGTGAACATCATAAGGTTCCCCTTGGAATAATCTCCTTACAGCACGCGCAGATTCTGTACGCACTCTTTGGGGAATAGAGTACTTGTATTGTCCCATTTTACTTTCACTCAATAAGCTGTATTGCATCGCCTAGCAACGTGCTACTTGCGCAAGATTTCAACTCACACTGAAGCCTCGCGTAGCGGAGGGAAAATATACTCCCTGCCTCCACCGTTATAGCACTGCCGGCCGGTCCCGCGGTTGCGTCAAGCATTGCTCACTCAGTAGGTACAGAAGAAAGTTGGCATCATGATGCATATGAGTACTAGAAAGGTAATATGTTAAGAGTGTTGCTGAACTTTCAAAATAAATCACTTAAACTTTTTTGGAATATATAAATTAAATTAATATTAAATGAAAGCTCAAGATAATCTGTTTATTGTCTCTCATTACTAAATATTTTGTCCTGAACAATTGCTTTTGCAATTAACTTATTTTCTTATCTTGTAGTTATTATGAAACATTTACTACACATGTTGAGTTCTTACTTATATGATAAAGTTATCACTTCTCAGATTATTGGTATATTTAACAGAAAGCGAGAAAATAATTCCGGAATAAAACCGGGCTTGTTTTACATCACTTCCGCTCGCGCGCAGTTTCTACAGTGAACGGATGTCGTGCAGCGGGAGGGAATGAGATTTTCTAATTACTGTGCGATGCGTCTGGACAAGGAAGACCACACATGTGTCTGATGCCAACAACCTTCTAACGAGCACCAAAATAATTTTTATGTGCAGTTTTGTTCTTTTGTAAGCTGTTGCCGACGTCGCATCATATTTTTTGATAATTGTTTAATTTTAAAGGAGAATATTTTAACGTGTATTTAAAAAAATAAGGTTAGTGCAGGTTTTTAAAATTCATTATAATGCAATAAAAATCCTTTGGTTAGATCAATATTGGTAATATTCCATTAAGAAGGGTAAAAAAATATGACAATGTATAATTTTAATTTATATTCGGCAGTGCATGGTTTCAAATATATTTATTTTCAAAGTCACAGTTTTTTTCAAATGCATTATACATAAAATGTACTGGGAATAGGGGTTTTATATCATTATCTCTTGATGCTTCATATATTAAAGAATTTAGAGAAAATTTTAATCAATATAAAAGTTTATAGTGCATAGGTATAAGAGTTTCAAGACTAAATAGACAAATACAGTTTAACCTTCTTTAGTCTTCATTATCACTATCATCAATAGGGCTAGGTATTTTGGTTAATTCTGGCTTTATGGATTGTCTTGTTCTCTACTATATCTGGTGCATAGTCTGTTCCCACTCTGAGTTCATGTTGCTTTACAATTTTAGAGCGTTTTGATATCGGGTCTTTCTTGATGTTGTCGTCCATTTCATGCCAGCTTGACGATTCGCAATCGGAGCGGTAACTCCCGGAGAAACGGATGTAATATTCGGGCAACTGATTCACATTTGCAATTATAATGAATATAAACAGATGTTGGAAATGTAATCCATACATTTCTGGCAGGTAATTATAAAACTGTCAATAACATGCATCTTCCGAAATTATTCAATTTAAAAGGTATACAAGGCCATTGTTAACCAAAAATTTTAGGCAGATGGCCCTGATATTTCGGTACTTTTTTGTAATTGGATATTAAAGAATGTTAATAGTAAGAATAGTTGATCTACGCGTAATATTCTTTATTGGTGTAGCGTGGTTCTATCTATGTGGTCATGTTTTGATGGAAAATTATGGGTATTAGTAAGCTAATTTTATACGCAATGTCCCCTTGCATGATAAGAAAATCGTTGCGGAGTCATATTGTTTAAGAATACCATAAATGCAAAAAGATATACAAATAACATTCTCGCACTATCTGAACTTATTGATACTGAATGTGATCCAGATATTTTCAGCAAAAACTGATGAACATGAATGGAAACTTTCCAAAAAGATGTCAGAAATCTGTGGATGTAACAGGACTACATTTCCATCATCTGTCATAACTCCCAAGTCACGTGCTTATATTTGCGAGAACTGGTATGCACTTCTACCATATACTTATGCGTCTATGATTTCTGCATTTGGTTTTATCCCCCCAAAGATGAGTTATTTGCTGGTAACTGTGTAAATATATACAACAATTTCATTATATCTCCACTTTGTGCTATTCAGGGTACTGATTCAAACGTATATAAGCGGTCAGAGTAATTGTCAGCTTGTAAACTTTTTGTTGATCTTATTTCATTTGCTCAAATTTCTTCCGAAATGTTTAATGTATATATTATGGTGAAATTTCTTTGTTTATAATTTTTTCTTTTGTAACGATAATTTAAAGAACTGTTTTTATCTCTCGTATTGCAGATCCTTACATTTTACATGATATATCATTATTAGTTTGTAGAGGCTGTAACTAGCTAACAAAATAATGGTATTGATAGAGTAATGGAAAAAAAAATATTTAGGACCTTGGTTTGGGTCAGAGCCTGGCCTTTAACCGCCACGGGTGGCCGAGGTCGTTAAGGCACAGACTCGTGAGCGGGAGGTCTGCGGTTCGAATCCCGCCAGGACCGTCCTCCCTGACTGAGGTTCAGGTTTTTCGCAGTCTTCATAACTGGCAAATGCCGGGGAGGTACCTAAACTTAGGCCTGGAACGCTTCCTTCATTAAAAAAAAATTCCTTTCCCAATTTATCATTTCATCTCAGGTATCATCAGTGTCCACCGCCTGTGGTGCCTCAGTAGTAAAAACGGGTGTTAAACACTACTCAAAAAAAAAAAAAAAGAGCCTAGCCCCCTGGAACCGGGGACTGGGGACTGATGAAATCAAGGTGGAAATATTGTATTTGTTTAATTACATTAGAACTTGGATAAAGGTGATAGAATATAACCAATTATTGCATTTATATTTTTTGGTAATTGTGAGAGGGCATATCCTAAAATGGCCTAGGCCATATAGGTGGAGGCCCCCTGATAGTTAGTATTTGTATTTCTTTGTATTTGTTCTTAGCATATTAATACATTTCAATTTCACGCACGCGCGCATACGCACATATATAAATGAAAAATAACGTAACACTATTAACAATATAACTAAAATAACAGCAACTAGAAATGCAGAAAAAGATAAAAACACTAAGAAAATGTCACAAATTTATTATCGCTATATGTCGAACTGCTAGAGTTCTTCTATGGCAAGAAGACAAGTTTTGGCAAGAAGACAAATGAAGGTGATAAATTTTTTTTTTAATATCGAAGGTAACGTTATGCATGGAAACAGATGAAACAAGCTACAAGAGTGTGTGGGAAAAAAAAATAATATGTAAGATTTAAATCAGGTGGTGTACGCGCTTTAAGTAAAAATATACCTCTAAGTAAACTTCCAGAGCTATGTGCAGGTAAATGCATCAATAAGTGTTAAATTAAAAGCATCACCAAAATCCTTACAGTGAGATAAGGCATGTTGGGCAACCGGCAAGGGAGACTTGGTTTTAACAGAACGTCTATGATTGTTCATGCGTAGCGAAACAACAGTAGAAGTTAAACCAATATAAAATGCTTTGCAAAGCTAACAAGATAACATATATACGACATTCTTGGAAGAACAAGTAGCAAATGAAGAAATGTTAAATTCGCTGGATAAATTAGGGCTGTGGAATGAATTGCACGGCATAATTAGTGCACAGGTTTTACATTTAGGACGTTGGAAAGGATATGAGCCAGCAAAGGGACGTGGTAAATTCGGAGGGGATAGGTTACGGCGAAATATACTTTTAAGGTTAGGGGGTGTTCTGAAAGTAAGGCGGGGTACAACTTTAGAAAAATATCTTAAAGATGGATGCATTAACAAAGTATCGTGACATTCTTTCAAAATAGGTCTGATGCTTTCAATTCCAGGCATGTAAGTAGTAACAAGGTTAGTGAAGTTTTTATTAGAAGTTTTAGGTTTGCTTTGGAAAGATTCATGCGCTGGAATTATACGGGATTTTAAAAGAGAGGAAGGATATTTTGATATTCTTGCCAAAGAAGAACTCTAGCAGTTCCAAACATACCGACTACAAATCAGTGACTTTTTCTTTTTATCCTTTTCTGCTTTTTTAGTTACGTTATAAATATTATAATTTAACGCAGCATCTAGAATCTTCCTTAATTATTCACAGGCAGAGGCAATGTTCTAAAGGAAGCTTAGTAAATCCTTGAAACCCACAGAAATACTTGGAGTAAATTATTTGCTGATTTAAATTTAAAACTTTATGATAGCAATATCATTCTTATAATGGAATGTTAGTCTTTAGTATTGCAGAAACTTTGAAAAGCATGAACATTTTATTAAGTTGGGAAGAAATGAGAATGGAACAAGCAAATGTTTATTAAATGTTTAAAGTTTTAATTAATTCATTATTATACTTTATCAATGTTGAGTTATTAAATGTTCCTAAATATGCAAGTGCCGGAAGAGTTTAATCCATAGTGTCTTTGTTTCGTTTCAAGAATTTAAAGTTTGCACTTTAAACATTGCTGAAAAAAATGAAAACGTATTACAAAATTCATTTGAAATGGAGTTTTAAAACAGTAAATCATACTGGTAAAAAAAAACACATTTTTTATTTTTCCATTTGTGATTTGAATGCCTTGAATTCATATTTATTTCAGATTTACTCTATCGGGTTCGGTTTTTAAACAAAATCACATCAAATGTAATAACGTACTTACATTTTTGATTCAATATTATTTAGCTCCAAGATATATAGCTAAGACAAAACTGTTTTTAGGATTCATTTTAATTAAATATCAATGCATATATTGAAAAAAGAGAGCTATATATCAATAATTACAAAAATTTTAAATTTTTCACTATTAGGGAGAGGAAAAGTTCATATTTTGGAAGTTTTTCACTAGTGTCTCTTTTCAAACACCAATAGTATTGAGCCATCATTGACACATCCCAATGGTTTTGACAGTAGGTTTCTATTGTTTTAATGTCTTTATGATACCCGCTCACCTTGTTCTTCACTCATTGCACCAAGGTTCGCAGGGAAATAATCAATAGATGTTGAGAAAATGTACTTTTACACTCATTATACATCCTAAAGTTCTAAAATGTTGTAACATTTCCTACACAATTTCTTTATAGATATCAGATTTCTTGTTTCCAAGAACATTTTCTGTCGCTTTTTTATATGTCAACCATGCTGACTTCTCTAACTCGGACATTGACTGAGGAAAGGTCTCATTCTGCATAAATAAAATAACCTTTTTTGTTTGTTTTGTAACTTGGAGGTGAAATAACATCTTATTTGGAAATAGAATAACACCAATGATAAAACTCCCTTCAAGAAGGTAGTGTATAATCTTTATTAATGCTAATGATTGCATAGAACAATCTTTATATAAGTGTTAGTTAAGGTATACCATTTATCAAAATGCATTGGCGTAAGAAGCACTATTTTTCTTATCATTGCGACCTGCACTCGCGCATTCAAAATGCTCTAGCTTCATATACCGGGTGTTTCTAAATTCATATTCATGTTTTAAGGAATAACAAAAACAGAACAAAATAAAACTTTTTGTTAAATAACAATAATTCTGAAATTGGTGTATAGTTAACATGGGCATTTTTTAAATAGTACTTAACGCCCGTTTTCACTACTGAGGCATTACAGGTGTTGGGCACTGATGATATATGAAATTAAATGGAATATTGGGAAATAATTATGTTTTTTATAAGGAAGATAGCGTTCCAGTCTTAAGTTTAAGGAATCTTCCCAGCACTTGCTATTTATGAAGGCTAAGGAAAGCCTGGAAAACACCTGTCAGCGAGAACGATCCTGATGGGAATATAACACCATATCTCTCTATCTTAAAGACCTCGCCCACCCGTAGTGATCAATGTGTCAAGGACAATAAAAAATAGTTTGGTTGAAATTGAGAATAACGCAATAAAATTTAATTTATAATCGTGACTTTTATCAAGTCTCTTGCTCGATACATGAACTGCAACGACGTGACCCTAACATGTTTAAAGACTTAAACATCGCATGTGTAGAATTAACAGCATGCGAGCGATGAGCTCATCCCCTTGTTCAATTACTCGTCAGGTCCATCAAATAACAAAAAGGGTAAAATCAGGAAAATAAGCAAGTCATGCAAAGGATCGCCCGTAGCGAATCCATCGCTCACCGCATGTGAGGTTCAAAGCAACGCAGGAAGTTTGTCTTGCAAGAACTACAGGTAAATGTTGATGTTGAAATGTCATGGTATGTATAACCTAATATGTAAATTGATGACTTTGGGCAATGTTTATAATACAGTAATAAAACTTTAATTCTTTCATTCTAAATCACATTTCCAGTTTCAGCATTTTTTTCGAAGGTTGACTATTCCCTATTGGTTTCAGATCTGTGGTATTTAACAAAACCTTTTTTGTTTTTGTATATTTTACTATCTGTAAATGTTCAGTATTGCATTTAGGAACGCCCGGTATATTCCGAATTAACTTCTTACACCTAAGCTTTTTAATAAATGTTTTTTTTTTTGTTAATGACACCCTATCCTACAAAGTGGGATACACTGTGGAGTGTATTGATGTATAAGTTGGCAACAATGTGGAAGACAGCTTATGCGCGCACAACTTGCCTTCAGCAGTCAGCTGTTCGTAGGCTTGCAGTCATAACATTATTTCGTCTTTTTGATTACTTTCTTGACATATCTTATGTGTATTATTGTATTAATTTTGCTTTTTTTAAAATGTTAAATATATGTATATTAAAGAAGAGCAGCAGAAGACGAGCAAACTGATTTTAAAATCATCTCCTAGTTCTTAAGAATAACTGAGCACAACATTCAAAGATGACTTTAAGCTGTCCCCAGAATTCAGCACCCAGAAGAGCAACCTGCAGTACTTCACCAGTTCTCAAGTTTTAGACGTAAGCGAGCAAAAAGTGCCACATACATAATAGCGGAAAGCTGTTAATGCCTTGTTACATTTTTAAATCGTCTATTTTTTTGGAAAGGGCTTTTCAGCAATATCAAATATATAAAACAGGAAATGCCTGTGTGTTTGTCTTCAATTCCACCACGAACTGACCGTTAGTGTAACAAATAAACAGCTCAAGTTTCTCATTAATAACTCAAATATTTTATTGCAGACGTTGATCTATAAACCCCTTGTAAAATAAATATATTTAAGTTCCTTAACATTTTATCTTGTTTCTTTTTAAAAACAAATATTGATTGAACATTTTAAAATTATTTTTATCAGCAACATTTACAAGGATTTCGCGGTATTGATATAAAGAGCTATAAAGTTTATTATGTAAATACGGCCTACAGTAGCAATTTGTGACAGATGTTTTTGTAAACGAAGCATGGATTTTGATGTCACCTCTCAACTAAAGGAAATGCAGGCCATAGATGAAATTTGCAGTCATCTTCAAAAGACATGTCTGCCGTTCGAGAACCAGCCAATGCTTTTAATTCCAACTACTTCAACAGAAATTTACTTGAGCATTCGCGTTCATTAAAACATTACTTGCAACAAACACCTGCTTTCTTGGATTCATCTAAGAGGAAAACCTCTTCACACTTTGCATTCATTCTGTCAATCAAGGTTCCTTGTTAAGAAAGTTAAACCACTTTCTTAAATGAGACAAAAAATTATATTTTGTAATAATTTATATTGAGTGTACGATGGTAAAATTTATCGTATTTTCGACACACAATTCTACTCTTTATGTTGAGGGTCTCATACCTCTGATCCCTTGCATTAGCTGCTAATGGAAGGTATGCTCAGACACGCGAACGTACATTCCTGACTCTTTACAACGAGCGAAATTAGGAACGCTAACGAGAGAATGACACAATGTGCTGAAAAGAGCGCCAACAAGGCATTATGTGGCTGGCAGATATATGACTGTATTCGCGTGCAGAGGTGAACATGTAACTTTGCCGTCCACAAGAGACACAAGCTTGCCTTACAGCACAATACCAAGATAAGTATGGTAAAGGGAGAGAAAGAAATGGAGAAACTAGAGGCCAAAAGTTTACGAGACAGTAAAACATAATGGAAACCAAATAGGTTTCGAACTAGAGTCGTAAAACAGCTTTCATTTGATTAAAACGCAACAGGTTTGGTATGGAGCAAGAGACCCACTAATGAATTAAATTCCTTTACTTAGGATGCTCTTACCTATTTCAGAAATAAAGAGAACAAGGCACATGAAGAGAAAAGACGCGTTTCGTGCAGTTTGCAGATAATTTAAGTGCTTGTATTTTAAAACAGTTTTATCAGTAATCTCAGAGAAGGAAATTTTACATCCGTAATTTCTCCTTAATGTTTCCTTCCAGTTAAATGCGTTTCTCAACTGCAATGTATACTTAAAGTTAAAGGGGCTTAAAACCCTAGCAAGAAGATAGCTGTTCCATAAAACAAAACCATTATGACAGTAAAATATAAAGAATAATAAAAAATAAAATCGAAATGTTTTTTTACATCTTTTCTAGCAACTTTTCATTTTGATGTCTTTATGACCTTAAGTAGAAGTGTGGAAATCTAAATCAATATCTCAGAGCTGGTGACTAAGGAACGTTTCTGCTTCTGCTGCAACTTATTCATTGCATATGTCTTTTTAAAAATGCTTTCTTTTTCATACTATAATGTCTTTAATGTCAAATGTCTACGGCAATGAAAAAATTACAGCTATGCATACATACTTTGCTTCCTACGCATCATTTCCTTGGCTTCCCAATTCCTTCTCGTTGCCTCAGCTTGGCCTTTCTTCTTCTCTTTTCACATCACTAATCTTATTCTTTGTTCTTGCTTCGGTTTCGGCTTGCTTCTTTATTTTTATGTTGTTCCTTCTATGTCTGTATAGATTCTTGGTATTTTTACATGCTACTTTCATAAACAATTGCATTTTATAGTAATTACAGCACCAATAGTGACATATAAAGGGTTATCGAGAAGTCGCTCCGCAGCTATTGTGTAGCCAAGATTTCACTAGGGAAACGATATTGGGTGATAGAACTGATCGCCTGCCGAGCGTATAGTTGTTGTGTTCGCTTAACCACCAAGGAAAGCACACACTCCAAAGTCCCAAACATTAACAATGATGGGCGGATTACCTCGGTTTGGAAAGAAGGAATTCAGAAATGCAGGAAAACCAGCTTTCTCCTGTACAGTGCAGGAACACCAGCTTTCTCCTGTACAGTGCACATTACCAGAGTGCAGAGAAACTTGTTGATGTCCCGTTATTAAAAATGTAGAAGAAAGATTAAGCCTGTCTTTAAAAACAATGTGAAGAATGCACTTTACTTTCTTCGCAGATGCAGTTGCGGTTTCAAACCCGACCAGGACCGATGGATTTTTAGAGCGTAAAAATTCATGTGTAGCTTCCTTCGGAAGGAAAGTAAAGCCGTTGGTCCCTTGTCGTAGATTTACATGTGAAAGAATTTCAAGCCTGAATGAGGGGTCTCTGAGCAAAATTTATCAGTCGTTTCACGTCCTGTATTGTACGGGACGCTTATGGCCTAAAATGTTAAAAGGCGACCTAAATATAATAAAACTAACCGAAATCTACTTTTATATACGTGATATTCCAGTGTTGTCGGTATGCATAAATATTGTCAATTATGGCAAATATTTGAAAGTTTGTCTGCTTTGTGCATTTATTTGTCTCGTTTTGCCTTATACGTCCTTTAACTGGGACATAAGCTTCATTTCAGCTACTATACTTAAATTTATTGCCTTTTTATGCAGCCAAGCATTTGGGTAACTGATATTGTTGGTAGAACTTTGTCTCTCTCGTATTTTTTTTATACAGTGTTCTTGTATCATCCCACAAATTTTATCCAGGGACTATTTTGGATCTAGTTTGCCGTTTTCCTTCTAAGTTACAAATTTAGATTTCTTGGTGAATATTTTGAGGTTATATTTTCATGTATAATTGATTTACTACTATTTCTTTGTATACGTGCTCTATAGGAAATATCACCTGATCAGCATATAATATCTTTAATTTACCTGAAGTTTAGTTTTTTTTCCTTTTTTCTTTATTTTATATTTATTAAATCAGTCATACATAATTTAAAGAAAATATGAGAATAATCCATTTATTTATCTTATATTAATTTGTTTTCTATTTTTTATATTTTAAAGAATATACTTTTAGTGTAAAATATAAACTTTATTGTAAAATGATATACTTCAAAATATGGAATTAAAATGTTTACCCACTAGTAGGTAATCGTACCAAGCCTGAACAGCTGTTCTAGTGTAGTATATGTTATACCACAAATCAATGTCGGTGTTTGTACAAGGAAAACCATTACACATCTTTAAATAAGGCAGCAAGGCAAATAATGGATTAATCAAAAACTGAGACCATCTTTCTGGGTTAGATACTAAATCCAGAGATAATGCGATAATAAAGACGGGTTGGACGTATAAGAGTTTATTCATTTTTTGTTTCTACCAAAAATCGCCATATGGTATGTATTTGATATTTAAACTAGGCAAATTTTAGGACAAGACATTATCAGAAAATTGGCAGTTTTTTTAAATGAGTATATTAGAAATAATGTATTGAATTTTATGTATATAATTTTAGTGGACATAGAAACAAGATCAGTGACGTCAGTGTTTCTATCGTGGACCATTAATATCGATTTCTTGCTAGCACAGAGAGGTCGATTTCATTCGGATTAGACGCTTTTGACCATTCAATGTAAACTGTCAGAATTGCTGCTCTCTCCGCCAGTCTTACCCAGTGCCTGAAGTTAGTACAGGCTTTTAAACAGCTTGTAACATTTTAATGTAATTTTCAATATTTGCTTAAGTATATGGATATAATAATTGCTTTGGATGGGATATTAAACTTATTGCTAAAGTAGAATAGCAATACCGTTCTTTGAAAAAAAAAATGTTTAAGATTTAATCACTAGCTGGCTTAACATTATTTTAAAATGCTGAATTAGACTTAATTCACTTTATTCTTTGAGTAATAAATTATAATTCTGTTCTTCTGAAATTGAAAACCCCTTCTCTCTGACTACATCCTGGGAGGTTTTCACTAGTACACTTCCTAAGTTGACAGTTGTCCCGGCATTAGCGTTAGACTGCCACTCTGAATTTTATAAAGAGTGGAAAATAAATGGACAGAGAGCACTGTTTACTCAAAGCATTATTTGAAACATTTTTGAGTACACGATGGTGTACAAACACAACATTATGAAGGCAACAGCTGCACGTACAGGAGGATTCACTTGCTGCAGGTTCCGACAAATTGCCAGAGAGCAGTCTGCTGTCACACAAATAGCATGCCAGCATTGTCGCTGTGTATGCACCTACTGTTTCGTTCTGTTTTGTCTAGTGATTCCAGATAGTGCGTCAAGTGTGCTGTGTTAGATAGTGGGCAAATTCCATTACACGAGTAGGGATTTGACGTTTACAGTGCAACAACGAAGTTAAAAATATTATGAAATATATTTTGGCTGTAAAACTAGGCATTAAGATAAGAACTGCGTCCTTCATATCTGCGGTGAAGCCTGGCAGACTGAGCGCATACCATTGGTGTGGCATGAACCACAAGGCAACTTATCAAACTGTTATTTCTGTATTACAAATAATAAAATAAATATGTAGAAAATGCAACACATTAAAGTACCGAAATTTTTCATGTGCTACCTTACAGTGAGGACTTACTGTATTACATTCTCCAACAGAAGATGATACGGAAGCTGAAGCAGGTACCGGACTTTGACATAAGCAGGGAGTTGATCCAAGTTTTGAAGCAAATACAATTCTTATGAACTTCATTTGATAACTCAAGGATTGTTTAATTTTTGTTCGGAATTTGAACTTGTTCAATAAAAATCAGTCGATCTTTTAGGCACTAGACTGAAAGACTGGAACGTTCTGCAGACTGACAGGAAGAGTTTCAAGGTTTATAATGTAAGGAAGAAGAAAGGTTTAGTGTACTGTAAAGGACGCACTTGATAATGAACATAATACTATAGATTGGAAAATATAAACTGAATCTTCAAAAGCCGGTACAGTGAATGTCACTTAGTACACTTTACCCAGCTTGTACAACTAATGCGAAGGAAATATACAAAAACATTGAAAGCCTATTTAAAACAGTCACTATTACCAGTACCGTTAGGCTGTATGTTGAGATTTAAAAGTCATTGCATTGTAAATACGTTTACAGTTCGACTACGCCGAATTTCCTGGTATTTTTTTGTTCAAATGGCACAACAGGGACATAAAAATCACAATATCAAGTAGTGGCCAACGTTTGAATCATTTACACCAGTTCAGAAATATTTTGTACATTCCGCACTGGTTATTTCTACCTCCAGTTCAAAGAAATTGGCTTTTCAAAAACTTTGTTCAAGCGATGGATAAAATTGATGCTGGGTTTCATCATTTGAAAGAAAAATGTTCCTAAGTTAATGAGGCTATAACGAAGAAATGACTTTTTATAGATTCCTAAATAAAGACTTTGATTACAGATGGACGATTCGAAGAACTGAAGAAAAATCAGCTTGGGGATCAATGAAAAGAACGGCGAAAAAACATATTAGGAATTCATAAAAACCCTAATTACCATGAGATTGTTAGTCATTCAAATTTATGAGGGGTATATACGAGAGTAGGTCCATAAGTTTTCGTCCTAACCATTTTCTAGGTCTGGTAAAGACAAAAACTATGTTTAACTTTTCAGTATATTTATAGCAAAACACTTCTCACATCTTTGAATTATTACAACAATCGCCCCCCCCACCCAAATAATACCGCCACGGATGGCCGAGGTCGTTAAGGCACGGACTCGTGAGCGGGAGGTCTGGGTTCGAATACCGCCAGGACCGTTCTCCCTGAATGAGGTTTTTTCCAGGTTTTCCGCAGTCTTCATAAATGGCAAATGCCGGGGAGGTACCCTAAACTTAGGCCTGGAATGATTCCTTCCTTAAAAATAAATCCTTTCCCAATATATCATTTCATCTCATGTATCATCAGTGTCCATCGCCTATGGTGCCTCTGTAGCAAGAGCGGGCGTTAAACACTATTCATTCATTCCCACCCAAATAGTTAGAATTCTGGTCTGTAAAATGGGCATAAACAGCATCCAAAACATCTTTGTCACACATAAATGTCATTTCTCGAAGATCCTTTTTCAGTTTTGAGAAGAGGAACTAGTCACTGGGAGTTAGGCATGAGCTGTAGGGTGGATGGTCGATCTCCTTGAAGCCACATTTCTTCACAACTTCCTTTGCAACAAGAGCTGTGTGCGTTTTCGTGAAGAAGGCCCACACTACCACTGAACTTTCCTCGTCTTTTTTTCTTTGATGGAAGCACGTATTCTGTGCAGTAGGCCAGGATATTACTCCCCATTTACTGTGGTGTTCCTCTCCTTGAAGTCAATGAAGAGTATTCCTTCACAGTCCCAAAAGATTGTGACTATGATCTTCTTGGTTGACTGAGTGACCTTGAACCTTGCTTCGCCAGGTTTACGCCACTCTATTGATTCTCTTTTGAACAAGGGATCATAGTAGAGGATCATTGTTTCAGCTCCTGTAACAATGGTTTGCACAACTTCTCTCTCGTGACCACGGCAGAGCTCCAAAAATGCTTGGCAACAGATGACTCGTTACTGCCTTCGGACTGAGGAAAGAAGTCTAGGCACCCATCTCGCACTAGCCTTATCCATGTTAAAATGTTCATGAATAATTCGAAGGACTGTTGTATTAGATAGGCCAACCTTGCTGCTGTTTCTATAACTCTGAGCCGCCGGTCTTCCATAATTTCTCCTTGCACATGAGCGATGTTTCAGGAGTGAGCACCTCCAAGGGCCGACCTGCACGCTCTTCGTCTCAATGCTTTCTCGACCCATTCGAAAAAGTTTAGCTCCTTCTTTTACAGTAGAATATGAGGGGGATGCTTCCCCATATACACCGTCCAATCGCTGTTTAATTTCATTTGGAGTAAGCCCTTCTTTTATGAAGAACTTAATAACAGCTGGATATTCAATTTTGAACATGTCACAATCTTTTACACATAGCTTTTTTAATGCAACTGTATCTGAACAACTGAACCAACAGAGCGGAAGTTACAGCTGCAATTATTTACTTAACACATAAGGTATGACACCAGATAATGGTTTTGTGAAGGCGATAATCGTTATCGGCGAGGCCGGAAACTTATGCACCTACCCTCGTATTCCTATTAATTTCTTGAAATTCCCACCAAGACTTTTTTCGAACAATCTCGGTGCCGTCATTGGCAGGCGCGAGGAACGCTTTAATTGGAAAATCTTTTGTCCTGGAAAAGAGGTAACACGCACGGATGCTACCAGATTATTGTTGAACGCTAAAGGGGAATATTCCAGAAGGCAAACGCAAACAGAAAACAAGAAATATCACTTTTTAAGTAAGCTAAATAGCTTCATGCATATACATTTTTTTAAAATTTTATCTAACATGGCGTAAAACAGTGATGGGTGGAGGAAAAATTACTTACATATTTGAATTCAGCTTCTTCTTCTTCTTCTTCTTCTTCCTCCTCCTCCTCCAAAAGATATAGGCCTGTCGGCCTGTGTCTTCCTGAAATCAACGTATCAACCCATCTTGTTCTTGCTCTTCCTACTTGGCAATATCCTCTAGGTTTATAATTTAGTGAAAATTTTGGTATCCATTTCTCTTTCATTCTTAATATATACTGATACCAATTATCTTCACTGGCATTCATTTTTTCATTTAAATTATATACATTTAACTGTTTTTAATTTCTTCATTTCTTTGTTTGTCTAAGAGAGTAAATGCAGCTAATCTTATTTCTGCAGTTTCTATCCTTTTTCTGTCCTATTCATAGTCCAGCTTTCACTTCCATACGTCATTACTTTGTACAGTTTCATTTGTGTTGCTTTTGAATTCTTGTTCTTATTGATTGATTTATTTATGAACGCTCTTTAACATCTGAGGTCAATAGCGTCCCATTCAATTCAGGGCGTGAAACAGCCGACAAATTTTGCTTAGAGGCCTCTTCTTTCAGGCTTGAGGTTCTTTATCGTGCCGTAAATGTACGACACGGGACCCACGGCTTTACTTCCCTTCCGAAGGAAGCCATACTTAGGATTTTTACGCCCGAAAAAATCCATCGGTCCTGGCCGGGTGCGAACCCGCGATCTTGGGTTTAGGAGACAAGTATGGTAACCACTACGCCACCAGGACCGACAATTCTTGTTCTTTAATATACCCTTATTGTTCCATTCACTTGACTCAATTTATTTATTTTTATATTCAGATCTTCATTTTTCTGTATGTTACATTAAAACCTAGATCATTATAAATGGAGTTTTTATTGCTCTTATCATCTTTGTGTAATCTGTCCGGTTTACTTGAGGAAATTGAGTAGTCATCCGCGCTACGAGCGCTCTGCATGGTTGTGTATATTTCCCTGTTGTGATAGAAAAAAAAGTTGAATTTTCCCCAATGTTATATTAATTTTCTCTATATTGTGCATAGAATATCTATTTGATTCAGGCATTAGGTGTCAATGTGGAGATTGTGTTCAATTCTCGGAAGCGATTAGCAATATGGCTGGGTATATTTGGCGTTTCTCTCTTCTTGCGAAAAAAAGTTTAGAAGCTTACATTTGTAGATTTATTTGAACTATTATTGGACATTTAGTTTAAGATATTTTGTTTACAAATTGTCAATAATATTACTATTATGAAAGCCTACCATCTCAAAGTTTAAAGAAGATCATGCTGCTATAAGTGCGATTTAAGAGCAGGGGTACTATTTACGATTTAAGTGATGTATTAATTAATATAATCTCTTATTGCAAAATGGGTCATTAATTCTAACTAATGAAAAACTGAAACTTATAAGTTTCCTTTGTTTTTAAACACTAAAACATACCAAAACCTGCAGTTTTAAACTCCACCAACAGCTTCTGCTGAATCCTTAAAATTTCGAGAATCTTCAGTAAAAGCCTACTACCGTTGTGAGGTGCCATAGCGTTGACTTTACAATTTTAGGATCGTAAACTTTAACAGGCCGTGATGCGGAACCATTATTCCTGTTCGACCGTGCTGGCTACATACTTAAAGAGATCGTGCGCATAGAATTTATGGTGCAGTCAAATGAACGTCTGCCGCAGCTTGCCACAGAACATGACCCAGTGCTCGCTTTTGCAGTTGTGTATGCCATGTGACACTGATGCTTTGAATCGTTGAAATATATCTAACAGTTGAAGCCGTTCCTTTAATTCCACTCCAAGTAAATGTAATTAATATGTATGGTATTTAACTGTTAGGTATATTTTATTTGCAGCCATTTAATCAGTCCTTATCATTGTAACTAGTAATATAAATACTATTAATGATTGTTCATACTGCATAATGTAAGAATTGTGAGTAGAACTTTTCCTTTGGTGTCTTACGGTTAGGGTAGATGGACTTGTAACGTAGTCATAAAACATTTACAAAAGAGTTGACTGCGGATTGCCCAAGCTTAAAGGGAAATGCTTTCACTAGCAAAGCGAAAATATCGTAAGAATTTAACAGATCAGCCGAAGGGGACACTGAACTGACGTCCTTTTAATTTTTAAAGGGCTCCAATAGCCGAGTTTGGCTCACACTCGTACAAATCTAGCAAATGCAATGTTAGCAAAATAATATGAGCCATCAAACGAAAAGAATTTTTAAGGAAAGGGCGCAAAGATCCGCGTCCTTTTCAGTCAATGAATTCTCATTCGTGTTCTGTATGTAAAGCGGCGTTCGCTCTACTCAAGCAAGGAGTTTCAAGACGCACAGGCAGGCAGTTCGCATTTCAAGTTGCACTTTCGGCTCATTTGCAAGCAGTATCCAAGTTTTCACGGCTCAAGACTAAGCAGTTTCTCACCAAAATTCACGCAGTTCGAATCAGTTTACACGTCAAGTTCTGGCAACTCAGTTCGAAGCAATTTCACTCAAGTTCGGCCAATTATCGTAAAGCTTTTCGAAAAACATTAGCTAACGTGTAACCAGACTGCATGTTTCTCGTAAAGTATAACAGCACGATTTAGTTAACAGATCTCAGTGCGCGTTTGAAAGTGTACAGCTAAATTCATATTCCCCAGCCTACTAGACGAAGAAACGCCAAAGGACCATACAGAACTTAAAGTGAGTAAACTACGCAAACATATTAAGTCGTTACACGTTCATTTACATCTTCGTATTTTCCTCACAGTCCCGTTGAGCCCCACACAACAAAACAAAGCGAAAGATACCCGACAAACTGTTGTTATCGAAGCGTTCGCGACAACGAGTCGTTAGTTCTTAACCCATTGAGAAGCTACTCTATCAATTAGGGCGCACCTACATCAGAGGCGGCTTCTCATCTCCACTACATAGACCGCTCCTACCAAATTCACCTCAGCGAGTGGCTACCCACACAGAGCTGCCCTACCAAAACTGCTTCTTACACAGTGCTGTAACTCCGGTTTTGAATGACGAGGGACTTGCTTCTGCTGAAATCTTAGATAGAGAAAAATGTTTACAGCTGTTGATGACCTCGTTCTTTCAAGCAACTGTAGGGAAAGATCCGTTAAGTGCAGTGATTGTTTTTATTTATTTATTTGTTTTATTTACGGACGCTCTTTAACATCTCAGGTCATCAGCGTCCCATTCAATTCAGGGCGTGAAACGGCCGAAAAATTTTGCTCAGAGGCCTCTTTTTTCAGCTTATGGTTCTTTTACGTGCCGTAAATCTACTAAAAGGGAGTCATGGCTTTATTTCTCTTCCGAGGAAAGCCATATTATGGATTTTTACGCCTGAAAAAAATCCGCTATCTTGGGTCCACGAGGCAAGTATGGTTACCACTAGACCACCAGGATAGACTCAGTAATTGTGATATCTTTACATTTTGCTTATTGTACTGCTGAAGTGCTTGAAATTTGTGTTTCTTTTATGTCAATCGGTGAATACAATATCGATACAAAAGATTTGGGAGAAATATTAGGCGTAGCTTTTTTCAGAGTTTTTCAGGTAGAAACAAAATCGATCACATGTATATTAACAGTAGACCCATTGCTAATTTTTAGTGCCTTTCAAATTAAACGCATTTCCAATTTTGTAAGCTTATTAAGAAAGGGATAAAACATAAAGGGAACATATAATTTAAAATTGTATTACAATGGGCTTACAGTTGAAAGAAAGGCTGCCTAGACAAAAGGAGAAATAAAAATCAGTAAAACCTTACCTCAAAAGTCAGTTTTATAAGGAACAATTTAGTATGTGCAAGATAGAACTAAGACGATAATATCAAAGCTATGAACGTTTTCCTGCAGTAAAACACGTTCACTATTGGAAATGTGAGCAGGCACTTTACGTTACCTACACCTGGGTTCGCTCAACATGCGATGTGGCGGTATTGGTGACCGCATTATGAGAACACTAACGGGAAAGCGGTAATGAGGTTGTTAAAATCGATTTATACCTCTTCTTATAGAAGGAATTTATTTGAACAGTAAAAGGAATCTGTGACATCAATAAGCTTCCACGTCGTTCATTTGAGATAGAGGATTAGTATTCTACCCAGCGCATCATTGCAATACAGCTTTTCCTCGAACAGCATGTCTACACAAACTAAATCTCGAGAGACAAGTGTGGAATAACGCAAGCGTGTGCTTCAGATTGGTGTCTCGCGGGAGACAGACGTTCCAGGATGGCCGATGGAACTCGACTTTAGCCCCTGAACCATTGCTGCTGGAGGAATCTCTTGCTGCTAGTCTCCGTGCCCGAGTACCGGCGGAAAGAGCCGAAGGTAGTGAACAACGCTTCGTAATCAAGAGCGCAGTAGCGTAAATGGTTAGAGTGATATGCCACAGTGGGTTCACATACAAGCATCTCATGCTTTCTTTTTCTGTAGGAGTTAAAGGAGATTTGTCACGAATACAAATGATTTACTCGCTAAACCACTGCATCCTCCGGTTTCTAGGATTTGCTCAAGGTTAGTTGACAGATTAGGTTAGTGTGTGTATATATGAATTATTTGCGAATTGGAATATGAGCAATTTCCCACCGTTACAATATTTCACCCTCTTAATAATGGGGACTAGCAGCAAGAGCAGCTCGAGCAGTAAGACATTCCTCCAGCAGCAAGAGAACAAATTGCTGCATTTGTTCAGGGGCTAACGAGTGGTTGATTTGAACGTTTAGGTTGAGCACCAATTTAATCCTTGTAACTTTATATGGGAAGAACTTATAGTAGAACGCTACCAACATAGGGTGTTTGAAGTATTTCCTGCAATTTTATACATTTATGCTTTTCTACGAGTTAGAGATATCTTACTTGTGTGTGTTATATTTTTTTATTGTACAGATATTTTGTGTCTTGTTAAAATGAAAACTACGAACTAGCTCTTACTTTTACAGTGAAGCACATTAAAAAACCTTCCATCGCAAGTCGGCCGTTAACCGGCGCCTCAACATTTTACTATCTTAAAACTTGGATATACTTGCTTAAAATAAATTAATTCCGTACACTCCATTTATACAGAACATTCCGAAAGCATTGTCCAGAGATTAGGTTCGTTCGTGCTTAAGAACTGACGACTGTAGATTGCGGGTCGTACACATTCAGCAACATCTCCAGCATCCTCAGTAAGAAGAGCATAGAAAAAAATAATTTTATTTAGTGGCACAATTTTAAAAAAGTGATCCCGAAAGTTCGCGGTGCATATGATGGCAATGATCAAGCGGGTCGCGCCAGTAAGCCGCCGAAAGTTTTAAATGTGCCTCACGCTATTTAATAAAACTATAGTTCTATCCTAAATATTAATCGATTATTAAATCAACACTAAGATTTTGTTAATATTATACAACATTGTAGTGCAATTTATAAGCTTGGGAAGAAAAAATAATAAACAACATTGTTAAATTACTTTATGCATGCCCAATCACAGAAAGATTTAAAGCTCATTTAAATTAAGATAAGGTTATGAGCTCAATTTAGTTTTTTAAAGCTAAATGACTACCCTACAACGCACTTAAATTAGCCTACGTCAACAGTTTTTATAAATAGCAAGCTTTAGTCTCTGTGTTGTAATGAGACAGTCAACGCTCGATGATGAAAGGGCTGGTCCAGGCTTTGCGCTTTCTCTAATGGGCAGCCAGTGTGTTTCAGAGTGAAGCATTAAGGAAACAGGTCTAGAGCCCACGTGTGCTGCCAGAGCTTTCCAAACATTAAAACTGCGTGCTTGTCAACTGGAGTGACCCTTTTAGCTAGGTCACTTTATCAAGCATTTCTCTTCGCAGCTTTCAGTTCCCAGTTTTTCGTTACAGTCCCGCACGTAACCAGATTATCGGGCAAGGGTATAAGATTAGAGAACAATTTGGCAGGAAACCGATGGCCAACACGCAGCGAGTGTAGCAAGCTATCCATGCACAACACTATTGCGTTATTCAACAAGTTTCCCTTCGTTAATGCTTCGGATTTGAAATGCGAAAAAGGATATATCAAAATGTAAATAAAGAAGGCTTTGACAATGGTGTTCTGCATCGATCTTGGAATCTGGTTCCAAAGGACAGTACACGCATTGTAATAAAAAAGAGCTGTGATGAAATTCTAACAGCTTGCCAAGAGCAAGTGTAATGCAGCCAAGTGAGGGGATATATCTGAATAAACTGTCTGTAAACTAATGTGTATATGAACTTTAAAAATATACGGGCAATTTCATATAAAATCATACGAAAATTGGAACAATTCAATCCACATTTTTTAAAATTTCATATAATTTTATATGACTGCAACATATAAATACATATTTGATGTGTTTTAGTACAAAATTTCCCTAAGTTACCGTCCTTAATGCAACTTACCCTTTCTACACACATACGAGTATTCCAAAAATGGAAATATGAAAAACATTTCGTTATAAAGTTCATATCAATAATGATTTGTAAAATATAGTAATTTAAGTTGAGTGTCTGTATTTTAATATGATGAATCCAAACATCATCTCTTGAGAACGCTTTGAAAAATTTAAAGTCACTTATAAAATATTATCCTTGAGTAATTGTAATATAAACGAATATTTTAATGTTTACTACAATTTCTCTAACTTTATTCATTTCTAGCAAACGTCCATTGGTTATTTCCAAGGAATATTTAACATTATTTTAGAAAAATGTCTTAATATCATCTTATTTTTCTGCCAATTCTGTTCCATTCTACAGAACCATCTTGTTTCAACTAAGTGTTGCACATAGTTTTTCATACCAAGAAATATACACTTCTTGTTTTGAAATTAGAAGTTTTTTACTAAAATCAATGCTAATTTTCATTTTTCTGATTCTTTTTTTACCCCTTTACTGTAGTGCTGGAAAAAATCATTCCTACTTTCTCCTATAAACCAATGGATATAAGAATTTGTTTTTAACAAAAAAAAAACCGCATATATATTCAGCATTTTTAACGTTTGAGAAAATTAGTTATTATTCAGTATGTAGAGGCTGTGCAGAAAATTGTAGAGTAGAAAGGTAGTAAGCATATCGCAGGTGATTTCGAGGTGCAAGTGGAAAATGTGCAAGGGCGCCATAATGTTGAACCCATAAGTTTCACTTAATTTCAAGACCAGTTTTTCGATATTGCTGTACCATCCAGTAAGCTTTAAAATACAAATGCTGCATTGAACATCAGACACACCTAGCGACAATGGTTAGTACTGTACATGAGTGTGTTTTGTTTACATCTGACACGCCACAAAAAGTTTCACAATATAAGGCTCTGACATGACGGATTTAATGTTGATATGTGTAAAAAAGCGCAGTAAAAAGTTTTTGCAACCCCATTGTTCCTAACCTCAAAATGCTTTGTTTGGTACTATCTTTCCACTCCACAATTTTCTGCACATTGTTTTTTTGTACCCAGTGTTATTTTCGAACTCGTCTTGAAGTACATGTAAGAGGTTGGGTCCATAAGCTTCGTCCTAACCTTTTCAAGATATGATAAAGACAAAACTATATTTCACTTTTCATTATAGTTACCCTTTACTGAAATACACTCTTCACACATCCTTGAATTAACATTTCAGTCCGCCCCCCAAATAGTCAGAAGTATTTCTGCAAAATGGGCATAAACTGCATCCACTACTTTATCGTCATACTTAAATTTCCTTCCTCATAGGCACTTCTTGAGTTTTTAAAAGAGGAAATACTCACTGGGAGCTAGATCTGAGCTGTAGGTGGATGGTCGATCTCCTTGAAGCCACATTTCTTCGCAGTTTCCTTTACAACATGAGCTGTGGGCACAGGCACGTTGTCCTGAAGAAGGCGCACACCGCCACTCAGCTTTCCTCGTCTTTTCTCTTTGATGGAAGCACGTAGTCTGTGCATTAGGCCAGTACAGCACTTCCCATTTTACTGTGGTGTTCCTCTCCTTGAAGTCAATGAAGAGTATTCCTTCATAGTCCCAAAAGATTGTGGCCATGATCTTCTTGGTAGACTGAGTGACCTTGGCCTTTAGAGGCGGTGCTTCGCCAGGTTTACGCCACTCCATTGATTCTCTTTTGGACAAGGGATTCTAGTAGAGAACCATAGTTTCATCTCCTGTAACAATAGTTTGTTCGTGACCACGGCAGAGCTCCAAAAATGCCTGACAACAGATGACTCGTTGCTGCTGTTGGACTGAGGAAAGAAGTCTAGGCACCCATTTTGCACTAACCATATTCATGTTTAAATGTTCATGAATAATTCTAAGGACTGTTGTTTTAGAATGGCCCAACCTTGCTACTATTTCTGTAACTTTGAGTCGCCGATGTTACACAATTTCTCCTTCCACAAGAACGATGTTTTCAGCAGTGAGCACCTTCAAGGGCCGACCTGCACGCTCTTCGTCTTCAATTCTTTCTCGACACATTCGAAAAGTTTGGCCCATTCTTTGACGGTAGAATATGAGAGGGATGCTTCCCCATATATACCGTGGAATCGCTGTTTAGTTTCATTAGAAGTAAGTCGTTCTTTTGTGAAGAACTTAATTAGAGCTTTATACTCAATTTTGAACATGTTACAACTTCTATATATCGTCTTCTTTATGCAACTACATCTGAACAACGGATACAGTGGAGCGGAAGTTACAGCTGCAATTATTTACTTAATAAATAAGGTATGACACCAGATAAGGGTGAAGGCGGTAATTCTTATCGACGAGGCCGGAAACTTATGGACTTGCCCTCGTACATCATACGCTGCTGTACTCAGTGACACTGAATTTTACAATCAATGCACAAACATGAATTGCCTACTAAACTTGTATATTTGAATCTAGTGCATATCACCAACTTAGTGAGAATTTTTAGAATCCCTATCTGATGCCACTTTGAGTAATTTGAACAAATAAAACTACAAAGGTAAGTCAGAACGTAACTACCCTAATTTTGACAGTAAAAGGGTAAAGATGGGTAAAGTAAAAGAAGATTGTATTATTTTATGATTTTTGTACGTAATCACCAAATTTCTTCAAACATTTGTCAAAGCATAAATACTCATGAGATAGAAACTGGCATCCATTTCATTGAGCTCTTAATGCTTCATTTCTGACATAGTCGAAATCGTCTCACAATATATATTTCAATTTCCCAAAACATTGCCAACATAAGTCGACCTTTAGCAAATACATGACACTATTTAAATATATATTGGATGATATTACATTGTACAGTAATGCACTGGTAGATGTTTACAGGTTCTATGTTTTCTGCCTACACACGGGCAATTCCTCAGTCTTTCACCATTTCGCAACTATTGCTGATGTTCTATCTGGTAGTGGAACTACACACTAACGGGCATATGCGTTCTGTTGTTTTGGAGTAATAAAATATGAAAATTACATTTTGACTCGCTCTAATATACAATAGGATGTTTAATTTTAGCTGGCAGAGTTCTCTTCCCCTTAGCTAGTCCTACTTAATATAATGAACGATGCAAGACATGTAGAAAAATATTTAAATTATGCTCTACGCTGTTGGGTTTATACCACACATTTTAAAGTATCATTAAACAATTATACAATTAATGTGAGATAACTTATTGAACTATGACGAATCGAGAACGAAGAATGAAAAATTAATGAAATCAATATTTAGTTACAAGTTAGAATGAATGATTAAATTTATAATACTCAAACTTAGATTCTATAACTTAAGTTTATATAAAACTTCAGTTATGTCTAAGATAATGTGATTAAAAATTTAATTAAATAATACGCAAACTGAATGATTTATAATTTATATAAGCTTTAAATTAATTAATAAATATATAGTATAAAAGATATAGAAGGACAATTAATATGGATAAATAACAGATAGCAGTTTCATTAAACATTTATCAAAATTTAATAAACATGAATCTTAAAGGAAGAATTGTTACTACATGGCAAGATGACACTCCTTAAAGTGGCTTGGCTAAACAGGTATATGATTAGTTATGAGAACTAGATACTTAACACAAAGCTTAATATTTGTTCATAGATACGTTTTATCTGTACTGAAAATGGTTAATTCTGAGATTTTTCATAAATACTGATTCTAATAGGCCAGTTATTTAATATTTAGCAACACACGAGTGATATATGCCTTATCCTATTTCGATTTTATTGAGTTTTTTATAGGAGAAAAGTGGGTTAAACTAAAAGTTACTGTAACAGTTTAAATTTCTTATATGTGCTGAGACAAAGTAAGGAACTAATGCCTAGACCGCTTACAATATTAGCGAGTAGTAAACTTTTCTGATTACTCAGTTACGGATGAAGTTCTTTCCCTTTCTGTTAACCAAAGCGTTCACGAAGAAGAAGTAACCTTTTGTATAACAATGAAATATTGCGCAATATCATTCTGAAAGGACTGAGCTCGACTTTCGGTTCTAGTGCGGCTTTGAGGTTGTACTAACAAAAGCTTTAGACCCCTGTATAACAAGCTTAGCCTTGTAAAATATAATCCAATTTTTTTAATTACACTAGAAGCTGTTGATATTTTGTCATTCTCTTCAAAATCCCGGGAATTCCTTTGTGAGCTTAACCCGGCGAGTAAACGCTTGCTGTTCAGGTCAGTTGCCTCCCCTGATGCAAGTAGACATTTAGTGCAGATTTTGATCTCCGACAATAATATAAACTATATGGTACAACTGAAAACACATCGCACATTTATGAGTGCTAAGTTTAAAAGAAATCTTAGGAATAATGCATAAAGAAACTAAAAATTCCGCCAAAAGTAGGTTTTTTCAATTTAGTGAAAAAGAAAAAAAGTGAGGGTATTTTTATTGATAACGCGCTTAAAACAGCGAAACTACACGACATGGTCCCTTGCTTAGCAATTTCTCCTCGGGAAGCTTTGATAGAATTAGCATAAAAGTTGGAGTTTCTAAGACAAATGCATAAAAACTAGAAAACTTCTGCATTTTCACTCTTGTACATTTAATACGACACAACAGGTTCGATTTGTTTATAGGAAAATGGTATACTTTAATTTGATTTGACAGAAAAGTGCACAATGGAGTTCTTTATCCATAGAAGCTCTCACTAATAGAATCAGACAATTTGAGTCTATCATCATTAAGCATAAGTTATGTTTTTTGAAGGGGCTATTCACTTTAAAATATATGTAAAATCCATTTTAGCAAATTTCACGAAAGCAGAACAATCGCATGGATATTTTATGCCAGTTATACATTCATGAGCACATAGTGGTTATTATTTGAAGAATAATGTTAAAAATGAATAGATAAATTATTTTTAAAATATCTAATGCTGTAGATAAATATTTAAGTTCATTTTTTCAGCTTTAGAAACTTGAATAACCATTCAGTCTAGGCCAAGAGCGACCAAGCTTCTACATGGGAGCACACTGCAAAATTTTTTTACCATAAATATTTCATTGTTAATCATTACTAGATA
The DNA here is from genome assembly GCA_030762175.1 of Metallyticus violacea. Lineage (NCBI taxonomy): Eukaryota > Metazoa > Arthropoda > Insecta > Mantodea > Metallyticidae > Metallyticus > Metallyticus violacea. The sequence goes on from CM060834.1 coordinate 95,948,352, forward strand.
CAAGAGTACCAACACTAATAGACCACTGCCAAGGTTTAGTCGTAGCGTTTGCAACTATTAATGCGGAGGTGCGGGATCGAATCCCGGTCAGTCAAGCTGATTGAGTAAGGTTTTCCAGAGTTTTTCCTTACCCTGAGAAGGTAAATGCCAGATGACTTTTAGGCCCCACGGACTCCGAACTCATTTTCGCCATAATTAACTCATTTTATTTAATTCACAGACGTACACCTGTAGTATTCAGTCCACAAACTACAGACGTCGCGAGAAGACCAATGCTGCCAAAGCAATAATAAATTAAACATTAATATATATATATATATATATATATATATATATATATATATATACAAGCTCAACTACTGCGTTATGTTGTATATTCTTTTGGCACGTTGCTTCTAATTGCCCCAATATATTTCACTGTTAAAATTCCGATGCTTTATTTCTTTCATTATTCTTAAATTTGTTCTTTATTCCATTCCGTATACGTGCATTCTATACCCATGTTTAACATCCTATTACAGTTATAGAATATTTTTGTTTGTTGTTGCCACAATTCATGTGGTAATTTATAAGAAAAAATTAGGATTCAGTTCGACCCAAGAACTGTGAACTGTTGAATTTTATTGTTTTAATTTTATTACTGTCGGTAATCGGTCCACGAAGGGCCTTTTCTTCGACCAGAGCTTTTTTGTCTGTCTCCTTTATGTAACACTCTAAATTAATGAGTGAACCTTCTTCTGTACTAAACATTGTAATTTAATTACTGAAAACTATACTCAAATAGAAATAGCAATCAATATTTATCCTCTCATACTTGAACAAGCTATTGCACGATTTGTAATTTTCATCAAGGTTAAAGAATATCGCTTAGTCCCATAACACAGCTTTATACTCCGGGATTTCAATAGGCATTTGCGCCGGAAGTGCATCACAGAGCAGTATATGGTGTAAGTAGTAACAAGATTAAATAAAAAGTTTACTATTATTTCCAATATTAAAAAATGTCATATAAAAGATAGTTGTAAGAGTTGATTAAGACATCTCCATGCAGAACAGACAAATAGAAAACACACGCACGGCTGAGAAAAAAAACAATTAAATAATAAAATGACAAATATTATTTTTTTAGCAAGAACTGAAAATGACAAGAGACCGATTAAGGAACATATATTTCTAGATATATTAACATCAATATTTATTACAACAGAGAATAAAAAAAGACTACACTCATTGTTAGATCTGAGAAGAGTAAAAACACTACATATATTTGAAGAAAGATAAAACAATGTACATACAGATGTACTTTAACGCTATTTAAGATATAGTGTCGTAGTATTTAATTTATACAGTGGTATAAAATCGTCATAAGCAAGACAGATTGCTTAAAACGATAATGAAACTGCTGGGAATGGTCTGCCAACTTTCCTCACACGTTCGAAGCATCTCAAGTGCGAACTTAACTGGTTTCTGACTTACTAAGGAAACTTGGACATAAATGTCTTTCAACTAAACAGATGCCCTAACAGGAAGGGAGGCTAATGACATTAATGACGTTGCATATTAGTCCTGATGCAGGAACACACGAGAGCGTCCGGTATAAAACCTGTATATTGTTGTTTATGGTATATCATCATCCATTAAGACTTAAAACAGACACAGTTTGGTTTACGTTCCACAATAGAGTATTGTGATAACACGATTTAAAATTAAGTGCCTGGTAGAATAAATTAACTGCAATGATGTTATACAGACTCTGTTTCGAACGCACGCCTAGGTTACGAGAATGAGGAAATAGATACTTCACAACAATTTGGAATCGGCAAGAAAGAAAAAGAACTTCTATTTTTTTGGCACATGTTACGAGCATGCTACACATACAATAACAAAATAAGACATGCCTTTGTTGTACCCTCCCTATTTCTTTATTTTAAACACAGTGACTACATACTCTGTTAACTCATTATAGCATCCGTACACATGGATTTAATAAACGGCGGGTTTGGTATTGTGTACCTTATTTGTAAATGTCTTGAATTCCTAATGAATTTGATTGCAACAAAATGTAATTTTATTTTAACAGGTTAATGCTAATTTTATCACTGAAGATGTACCGAGTGATAGTTATGAACTTATCAGAGAAAATTATTCCGCAAAATAAATGTGTTTAAATAAAAGTTATTGGAAATTATTAATGCTTTTCTTTTAGGTTTGCTTCATATAACGTGTAATATGTAACGTCAACTATTTCTGTTAATTTTAATACAAGATACTGGCTTAGCTGAGAATGTTTAACAATGCTTTCTAGATTAGGTGAAACGGAGGATTTCAGGTACGGAAGCCCAACGAGATATTTCGTATCGTACTGAACTCCAAGAGGAAGGGGTGAGTGTAACGGAAATGAAGGGCTGTCAGGTATATAACGCACTAAATGCAAATGCAAGCGGGAAATAAAGTTTTCTCAAATTCTCTTTGTTTGTCGAATTACGCCGGAGTTCAGCTTCGAGCCCCTCTTTAAGGCTGCTGTCACTCCAAATTCCAGGGCAGTTTTTCTAATGAGTAATTTCCATCACTGCACACTACTCACCATTAGCCCACGTGAGTTGCCTAGTCTTTTAACCCTGAAACGATAAACAAGGAAATCACCTGGAGAGAATGGAAAGAGAAATTTGTAAAAAGTAAATATCCATTCCAGCATTCACTTGAGTAACCAAGGGAACCAAGAAGAAACCCAAGGTCAAAATTGAGTGCTCCAGGATTTCAACCCGGGTTCTCCCGAACGTGAATCCCAAGAGCTACCGTTCCTGAATTATCCCGTCCAACGTGTTTGACTAAGTGAAATGTTCGAAACTTAGGCACAGATTTCGTTGACTGTTCGTTGCATCTACAAAACAAATTGTCTGACTTTACTGTTTACGTTAGGCATTACAACGTGTTTCATCCGTAAGGCTGTAGGCCTGTCAAGGGTATGTTACTCACCCCCTCTAAGCACTGCACAATTGTAAACAAAGCGGTCAATCATGCCAAAAATAAACACGTGTAAATTGTTCTTACTTGTTGAAGAATTAGGGTGTGAATATTTCAATATAAAATGAGCTAACATATTTTATATACTATGCCATATAGAATTTTCATTAAGACTCACGACAATTGTCAACAGCGTATTATAATATCAAATTATATACTAGAAATTAAAGTGATACACATTTAAAGCAAGAGATTCAAATTCTTACACACGGGCAATTTTTTAAAGATCTTTGTCAAATGGTGGCATACATTTCAAATGTTTTTTTCAGACACATAGACACAAATTTTCTTGCTAATGAACTCAGTATTTAGTTCCTTGCAGGATAGTATTATATCAAGGGTGTTATAAAAGTTCTCCGTTCGACTCAGAGGCGCGTGAAGATGGCCAAATTACTAAGATAGTTCTTTAGATGGCACGCTGTAAACGTTCAGACGCGTAAGTGTAGTCGTTTGTTTGTGGCAATCGTGTAAACAAATTAGTGTTAACATTTTCCACACAATGGCCAAAACTGAAATAAATTACTTCGTTTTGAAAGATTTAACCCCCAAAAAAAAAACACAAGAGGAGTTAGATTTCATATTAAAGTATTCTTTACCTTCTTTTTTGATGGTTAAAAAATGGGCTGCTGAATTTAAGCGTGGCTGCACATCCATTCAAGATTATGAGTGTTCGGGACGTCTCCAAACTGCAATGACCGAAGAAACTGTGACAAAAATTCAAAATGCCGATCGCCGATTGAAGATACCTAGGTTGGCTGACATCATAAAGGCCTGAATGGGCCGTGTCCACTACATTTTACACAAAGTTATTGATATGACAAAGCTTTCCACTCGATGGGTGCAACGTTTGTTAACAATGCTTTCGAATGAATATTTCGCAAGAGTGTTTAGACCTTTTAAATATAATTCCAGTGAGTTTCTCCCACATTTCATGATTGTAGATTTTTTTTGAATGGTGTTTAATGCCCGTTTTACTACTGAGGCACCACAGGCGGTAAGCACTGAAATGAAATGATATATTGGGAAAGGATTTATTTTTAAGGAAGGAAACTTTCCAGTCCTAAGTTTAGGGTACTTCCCCGGCATTTGCCAGTCACGAAGACTGAGGAAAACCTGGAAGAAACCTCAGTCAGGGAGGGCGGTCCTGGCGGGATTCGAACCCCAATCCTCCTGCTCACGAGTTCGCACCTTAACGACCTCGGCCACCCATGACGGATGATTGTAGATGAAACGTGGATTCGTCAGAGATGAAGGTGTGGTCGAAACAGTGGGTAGCAACAGGTGAAAGTGCACCGAAGAGAGCAAAAACGGTTCCATCTGTAGGAAAAGTCATGGCTACTGTTTTCTGAGATTCTCATGGTGTGGTGCTCGTAGATTATCTACAAAACCGCATAATCATCACTGGGGAGTATTACTCTTCACTACTTGACCTACTGAAAGATGCTACTCAGGTTAAACGTCGATACCTTGAGAAAAAGAAATTTCTCTTGCATCACGATAATGCGCCTTCACACATATCTGGGGTTGTTTCTGCAAAACTGCATGACTTTGGCTTCCAAGTGCATCCACATCTGCTTTATTTGCCGGATTTGACTCCTAGAGACTACTTTTTGTTCTCAAACCTGAGAAAATGGCTGGGTAGACGAAAATTTACATGAAATGAGAGGTTGAAACTGAAAGAAGTCTATTTTTACAGTTATAAAAACCTTATTCTCTTCTATTTCTCATTTGGCGCTACAGTCTTGGCTTTCCACGGAGTCTTCTACTTCCTCTACCTCCGTCTTACGACTTCATTGATAGAGGGCAGTGTTGACGGGGGCATGTAATCAGCATGCCGACCGACATCACGCGGCTCAAATCTTATTTTACCTGGGCAAGTTAGAATGCAGGACAATAGGTGAAGCTACAAGATTACCATGTGGGATCCTGGATAGGAAAAAGGACGAGGAAGAGAAAAATGGAAAATTCTCGAAAGCAACTTGTGCAGTGAGAAATGGAGTAACCAACGAACAAATCAGTCAGCGTCTTAAACAGCATACGAACAACTAGCATGGAATAGCTCACCATGTTAGAAAATAAGCGAGCTTTCCCTACTTGTTAGGAGGCCTTTACCCTTAAGGGACACAATAGGCTACCTTTATCTTTGTTATAAAGTTGGAAAGTCTTAACTAAATGCGTTGATTTACAAGGTGACTGTAATGAGAGAGAGAGAACATTTAACTAAAATTTTGTGTTTTCTTGGTCAGGTCAAGAACCTTTAGGACGCCCCTCATAAATAAATCAAACTTCTTAAAGCATCATGAAAGGATGATTTTCTCTTTTGCTACTTTATAAAATATTATTGCTATTTATTGGAATAGAAGATAGAACATCAGTGAGAAACATATATTTTATTATTAGAGTCTTATTTACTAAAATGGTATCTGCAAATCTTTTGATCATAAAATGTAATACAAACAATTGAAAATAAAAGAAAAAATAAATAAACAAGACAAGCTTCTTCCTGATCTCTAGTATCTTTATCCGAGTAGCGATTGTCCCCCTATTTTTCCACTACACGTTTTAGCACATTAAACGTATTCCCAGTGCTCGAAGTGCAGTTGAGAGTCGACAATGTATCCGAGCTTTAATCGTAACATTTTCCTGTTATCTACTTGCTATATGAAATGCAAAAGTTTTTTCGTTGCTATTTGGGGCTATAAATCACAAAATAGCGTGGTTCATAATGCAAGTAAATAAAATAACATGCCATTATGTGTGTTATTAATACAGGCAATTAGGGTTATTTTCTATTTTTGTACCTGTCTTTAATGACAATATTCGAATAATTTTGTATTTTGTATAGTATAATTAAATACTGTGGATTTTTTCAGCTCTGTTGTGCACAGATAATCTAAGATAAATATAAAATTATATTTTTAATAAATAAATCTTAAATGCTTAAGGGCTTTTAACACTTTTTCAATGCATTAAGTTCTCTAGTAATGCATTCTACAATTGTATCTGCATGGATGGACAGAGAAGCAAATCATAAATGTTAAAATACTCAGCAAAGATCTCAGTCACCAAACACAGCTGTTCTCAGTCAAAACATTTTCATATAAGTCGCAACAAAACTGTTAAGTGAAAGTGACAGTTTTTTCCTCTGTATTCTGTTTGAGAAAGGACTAATTTATAGTTTTTACTGTTACAGTTCAATAACTGTGAATAAGGTTTTGATATGGTTCAATGTATTCATATAAAAACGAATATCGGCTGATATGATAATGGCGCAATTATAAACTGCAGAGTTAGGTCTCTCGCATGACGTTTTGCCCGCTTAATGTCCCCGAAAAGCTAAAACAACACACGTTTCGAAAATGCATAAACTACCATAATACACCAAATGCTTAATTAACAACACTCTTAGCCCTCTGACTCACGCATGCGCACAGTTCCATCAAGAAATAACACATGACACTGGAGAGAAGCTGCGGGGTATCATCATGCTTTGGATTTCACGCCACAATTAACACTGAATACAGTCTAGAAAGAAAACAGTGTACGCTCTTTTGCTATTATTACCATTTATATGAAGAGCTGTATTGTATTGTAGACCTACCACATGTGTACAATATGCTACAGATAGAGCTAACTCAGCCCAGTATCACCAATGGAAGTTTTGACGACATGGACAGAATGCAAATGAAAGCTACTATCAATACAATTCTACATCTGTCTTACCTTCTCCTTTGTTAAATATAATGTCGATGTGGAGCCGTATTTTGTTTTGTACAAATATTTTCAATATATAAAACACATTTTTGTTAGGTTTGCAGCCATCCCCAATGAAACTTTTCGAGGAAGACAAAATACGGATTGTTGGAGAGAGATTATCATTTGCACTCTGTCACGTAAACAGTCACCGAGCCTGAGTTTACAAATGGCATGTTTTTGACTGTAAGGTTTATTTTGCAGCTCCTCGCATAACGAAAAGCAACATCTGTAAAGTGTACACCATTTCCTTTTGAGGCTGCGTATAAATGCAACATCGGAATTACAAAAAAAAAATAAAGTGTACAAAAAGAGCAACACGGAGGTGACAGAAAGAGATTACCTCAGGTAACTGACCAATAGGGTTACAGGGCTCGATCTTCCAGACGCAAGGGGTCCGTCCTGAGGAGGCGCCAAGAGCCAGCACCACGAACGCGCCACATTCTGCAGGTATATAGCATTGGGCTCACTAAGGGTTTCTTACATTCCACATTCAGCAAGTTAACTCTGTCAGCACACAAGCAATACACGCTCAAGCCACTCTCACAGACACAACACCAAGAAGTCACACAAGAACTTGCAGGTTAAAAGAACATAAATTGCTGGAAAGAAGGAGCAAAATATAACAAATTTTTATTATTTTTGATAAATCACTACTCAGAAATCCTTTTAGTCTTAAAGATCTTTTAGGGATGTCCTAAAATTCTTATACCTATAAATGTGCAACATGCGCCTAGACAGTATTTCTTCGGTTACTCCGGTTTTCCCTAATTCCATCTCATCTTATCCCCATCTTCACCTTCATCATTCAGCATAACGCAATCTACCGATTCTAGGTGCTCGCGTTGCAAATGAACTACGCAACTGCTCTCTACCGCCTGTGTGCGAAACTCCAATGCATGGTGGGTAAGTGAGTTCGTATGACAACTCGTTCACTCATTTTTTAAATATGGTTAAACTATGAAAATGCACAGTGTTGTGCTGGTTATATAAAAATAAAATAATTACTTGCATACTTTAATACGGGTAACCATTGTTTCATGTTAGTCCCTCTAAGTTGTTCTCATAATTCCACATATGATTTAAAATTTAACAAGCTTACAACGTATAAAGGTCACCCAATTGAAAATTGGTAATTCTGTATAATTGGCTAAACAATGGTTTCCCAAAAGTGTTCAGGTAGAGGTTCCGCAAGGCCACTTAGCATTTGGAGTCCGTTAAATTTGGTAAAGAGAAAAAAGTTTAGTAAGAGGGATAGAGCATCTGCGCCTGCGCCCAACCTTCTTCTGCAGCGGGCATTATTTCTATGAAAATATTAGTTTTGCGCTTAAGCGAGAAAAGTACGCGCATGTCAAGAACGAAAGTGCACCTCTTTGTATGAAATTATCTGTTTTTAAAGTAATAGGCTTGCAAAACGTTCACTAGAATGCGGCATGCAGTTTAGTTTACATTGGTCCGAGAGACCAACGTCGTCATAGCAGGTAGCAGAAAAGTCGCCTCCGGGTGTACGTAAGCTGAGAGCAGAGATATCGTGAGTTAGCTCTTCTGGTTCCACTGCTATACTAACCTTTTAGTTACTATAAGTAGAAAAAGGGGAGTTGCTTTTGCAACTTTGTCACTATATCCTTTACAGCATCGCCCAATGGGAAACTTCTTTCACACATCACTTGTTTCAATATATCAAACATTTAAAAATTACATTCAGACAAATCCAGTCTGCATGAAATATTATTTACTTGATTCTGTAACAGACAGCTTGCGCAATTCTCTGAGGATGGGAATTATTATGCAAGATAATGACCCTTTTGTGGAGGATTCCTTGTCTCTTGCATTTGTGTTTCTGCTTATCGGATAAATGTGACAGTTTGCCCTCTTTAAATAAGGACTTCTGGGAGAAGAAAATGTTGACAATTTACCTGTACTACTGAAGACATTGACTCTTAGATTCAAGTTCGAAACAATGAACCACTTTTCACCCCATGTGATAATGTAGAAGAACAAACCATTACCCTCTTCTCAATATGTTGTAGAAAGACTAATGCTATTATCTTTCGATACTTCTTTTATTCTGCGGGAAGTTTAAAGCGGATTCACTTAATTGTGCCCTGGAAGATTTTCCCTCAGTTCAAGCGATCTTAACGTTAGCATTGTCTGTCGCATAGTAAAACTACAGGGGCATCATACGCTGTAGACATTGACACGTGAGATGAATTTATCAACTGGGAAAGGATTTTTTTTTAAAGGAAGCATTCAAGAAAGTTTGCCATTTATGAGGACCGAGGAAAGCCTATAAACAATCAAACAAACAAACAAACAAAAAAAACAACCAATCAAGGGGGGCGGACCCGAGGCAATCGAACCCCAGACCTCTCGCTTAAGAGTCCGCGCCTTAACGACCTCAGCCACCCATAGATACTAACATCATATTCCTTACTTTGGTCACACAAGCATGTGGCCTGTTTTCAATTCATAATATATATATATATATATATATATATAAATTAATAATAAAAGTAGATAAAGATAAAACAAAGTGTGACTCTCAGTGTTTTATCTTTATCTACTTTTATTATTAGTGTTAATTTGTTACATTGTTAAGTGTTTCTTTATTTTTATTTTTCATTAATATTATATATATAATATTAATGAAACATAAAAATAAAGAAACACTATTAACAATATTAAGAATATATATATATATATTCTTTTTTAAGGAATACAATTGGAAATACTTAAATTTGGCCTCTATCGCATTCCTTCTGCATTCCTTCCACATTTTAAAGACAAAACTTTAGTATGTCGACCAACTTTTAAAATTGCTTTGTGATGTATTTTTAGATAGTAATAATTTTTTGCATGTCATATTCATTTTAACTAATAACATTATTAAGTATTTGAAATAAGATTGTTTTCAGTTTATACCATCTAATATTATTTTCTTACACTTTTCATTGAATTATGTAATAATAGTATACCTAAGTATAAATTATAGTGTAGGTTAACACATTAACTCATTAAAACAGTCATTAATGAGCATCGCTATTTTACTTCCATATTAATAGTGTCAACTCTATTTCTCCCGGTTACAGCACTACTGCATTTTATTATATTCACATTCGATTCAATTTTAGAATGTGATTTGGAAAGTGTTGTATTTTTTACAGTTTTCCATAAATTTTCTAAAAGAACTTTATACACTTTATATATTTGTTTATACTCTATACTCATTATAATGATACTCACAGATTCGACCGATGCATTCACCAAACTATCTTTTTTTTTTTTTGTAAAATTATGTTAAATACTTTTTATAATAAGTTAAATGTATTTATACAGAGCTTCCAAAATATGTTCTTACCGCTCGCAAAGGGTTATACCTCTCGTCGGCAGCTGGACATACCACAGCCGACCGCGCCTTTTGCGTCTAACGCTAATCGCATACCAAACTCCAATTTTTCTGTCATAAAGAGGTTTTTTTTCATATAAAATTTAGATTTTCAGAACACCAGTAGCGAGTGCTGTGAGAGGTCACATGACCATTTTGGTGGAACTACCCCTCGTCTATTAACCTTTCAATCTTTGCTGAAAGAAACAATGCACAATAATGCAGACTTGCTACGGGATCACTCGGACATAGATAATGGAAACATGTTCACTTGTAAGGTTTTAATTTTAACACTTTTGTTGTTGTATGTACAGAAGACACTAAAACCCCCAACTTGTTGTGCTAATATCGGCAACGATTTTGTTACGTGTAGATTTTAGCGCGTGTTTCTTTTTTTGCACTGAACCAGTACTAACAAATTTATTCACAATCCATATTGCAGTTTTGGAGGAATAAAATGGCCAAGGAAACTTCCGAATAAATTTCTCACGAATGCGACGAAATGTTTCGTATTTATAATAACATTTACACACAAACATACGTTGCTCTAAAGTCTAGCGAACGAATGCACGAGCGTGAGTGGGAAAGGAAGACCTAGAAGCAAAACCCAGTGTGTGCGTTGGGATTTATTCTGGAAGTATGAACATTAAGACATTATAACTTACTGAATCATAATATTATCATAATACGTGCAAAATTGCAATAGGTTTTCGTGATGTTACAGCTTTGAGTGATGAAATGTGATAGCGGTAAAGCAGCGGTGGTAGCGTAATGGGAGACCAATAGCCAGATGTCTGAAACATAAACCTAAGGCTTATTTTGCTTTCCCTTATCTTTCATAGAAGTTCTAGATTTGTATTCTGAACAGGCTACAGTATCTACGCTCCTTCCATACTCATTGTTACAAAGCTGTCAATAGTTTAAATATTCCCTTCATGACCCCAAATGTTTAGCATTTTCAACGTGTTGCTTATTAATCTACATATTTGATCTCCTCGAAAGAGTCCTACAGCCTACAGATGTTTCCTGAACGACCTATGTTCAGTAATTAATACAACTGCTATCCTTAATTTCTTTCTCTTCAAATGTAGGAGACGTAGGAAGAACTAAGCTGGGGTCTGAAAAAAACTTTGTCAAAAGATTGACTACAATATTCAGATAATTTCTTCCGTTGTTCTTCCCTGATCCACACTTTAACTGCGGAGTTTGTAAAGACTTTCTAGTTGCTAATATAAGTTCAGATTCAGATTAATTAAAAGGGATATTTGCTCCCTTCTTAGCCAGTGTATTTGGTTCCCTCTGACTTTCATCTATTTCCAAAGCTCATATTTTCCCTCGCCGATCAGCACTTTTCATCAAACCAAGAGGTTATGATAGCTGTAGGGGAATATTTTGCAGATCTTCGGCAAAACAACTTCAGAGACGATAAAATGGTATTGGAGTTTTTCATTCCCTTCTATGCAGTGATGATTTGGCACCCATTGTACATTTACAGAGTTGTTACCTGATAATGTCGGCGCGGTCTGAAGACATTCTCTATCAACTTATCTTTAAATAAAATGCTTTAAGAGCAGCTTGACTTGAATAACATAACAATATGAAAGGGGGAGATAATAATAATAATAATAATAATAATAATAATAATAATAATAATGGAGTTGACCCAGCTAGGTGGTTTGGATTATTGTTACGTCATCCATTTTGTGATAATAATATAATTATATAAATAATAATATTAATAACAAGCCCATGAAATCCCTTTAGGACAGGAACCCCTCCTATTTCCGTAGGGGTGACTCGGTTTTTACTCGCATGGGAAGCCAATCCATTTGCCTTAGAGTCAATTTGTCTAATCGCTTTCTATGTTAGATCCCTTGTAATTTGATACTATTTATAATACTACGTAATATGTGTCTTTAGTTCTTGGTCTGCATGTTTGTCTCTTAGCCTACACTTTCGTCTCACTATCTTCCCACTTTGAGTCTAAAGCACTTCACTACACTGCAATGCACATTGTTACCTCTCTTCCCAGGTTTTTGTCCCTGGCGATCCTTGTCCAGTCAGCTGCTTCTGTAAGTCGTCTGCCCATCTACATTTAGGGCGACCTCTCCTCCTTTTCCCAGTTCGTACGTCCCACACTGTTGCAGTCTATCACCATGACCTTCCCATTTCCACTTTAGCTGTTGCGCCTGATTACCCATATCTTTCATCCTGGATCTTGCTCTTATTTCTGAGTCTGGTATTCTGTCAATTATTTTGGGGTTCAAAACTGGCCTATGCCTTTTTCGCTGGCATATTCGCAGTCTTTGCGTGCACGCCCATACAGTAACACTGGGCTATGCTCATGTAGCCCCAAGATTAATTCTACAGCTAACTGTAATTATGAATGGGAGAAATTCACTGGGATAAAAGTAGGATGACTGGGATCTAGCTTGTTCCGCGGATGCAGATACTCGAATTATATCCGGCTCAAAATTTTGTGTGCAACATGTTTTAATTTACTATTAACTTCATTAAAACGAAAATCGTTTTAATTATATTAAACTCGTACTAAGGCCAAGAAACTGAGGGCTTTATTCTCGTAGTTCAATGGGCACAGAGCCTGAACCTCAAGCACTGATATTATTGTACATTTTTACACAGAACTACTGTAGTTGAGTTGGAGGAAACTGAGTCGTAAAATGTAAGTATTAAAATTGGAATACATTGAGGATATGGAACCAATTGAACTTCATGGGTAAGAATTGAAGGCTTCCTGAAGGAAAACTTCTTATGAACAATGATATCCTTTACTCAAGGCAAACAAAAAATTCTGGATGAAAATATCGTTATGGCTAATATTCCGAATCAACAGAAGCATTATATGGAAATGTTGGAAAGAGACAGACACTATTATTACCGTGATAGTAACTTCGCTAATTTTACTTTCATAAAATGGGCAGGCATAGGTTTTTAATTTTGTGAACTTTGGAAATCTCTCTGTTTATTCTATGTGCAAGAAATAATCATTTATTCCTTCTTGATTAACTAGAGAGGAACAATGGTCAAGATTATAGGCCTAGAAAAGTGCAAAAGTGGGGAAGACGTGCTTTTTATGTCGGAATGAATGAATAGTGTTTAACGCCCGTTTTTGCTACAGAGGCACTGCAGGCGATGGACACTGGTGATACATGAAATGATATATTGGGAAAGGATTTATTTTTAAGGAAGGAAACGTTCCAGGCCTAAGTTTGCCATTTATGAGGGCTGAGGAAAACCTGGAAAAAACCTCAGTCAGGGAGGACGGTCCTGGCGGGATTCGAACCCCAGACCTCCCGCTCACGAGTCCGCGATTTAACGACCTCGGCCACCCGTGGCGGTTTTTTATGTCGGAGAGATAGATTCAAAAGTAAAAGGAAAATCGCGTATCCAAGATTGCACAAGAACACATAAATAAACTTTGCATCATCTGCTTCACAAGACCATGCTCTATAATTATTGTAAAAGATTCTTTGTATGACAATGTGTATTTATAATAAAATTAAATTGCAATGAAGAACAATGTTCAGCAATAACATATGCATATTGTAGTTGCATGATTTGAGTAATACGCAATCTCTGCTACCATTAAATGCTGTGGATTAGAATAACGAAAGAGATTACGTTTCGTAAGATTACGTAATACTTCGATTGAAATCAAAGGGAAGTAAAGTCAATCAGATATATAAAGACAATGTAATATGATAAAAAACATCAAAGACCATGGAAAAGTGATCCCATTTTTTAAATATGTACTGCTAAGAAGTGAAATATAATATGATTTATTCTATTATAAGACAAATATTAGGAATGGCACAGAAATGGTGCGCAGGTAAAGTACCCAAAGCTATTATTAAACCATCTGAGATATGTGCAATTTGAAAGTTTCTATCAGGAACACACTTTCAATCGTACAATGAAGCGAGGCAGAAGTCCCAACTTAGTAATATTTAAATTAGGGAATTAAAAAGTCAGTATAAAGCTCGATCGAGAGTATTATTAACATAAATTATTAGTATTCATTAAAATGGGTATCTGAATTACACATGAGAGCGTTAATATTAAATTTATTTATGATATGATTAATAATAACGAGAATATGAATTATAATAACACGCTATCATATAGTCCCTATATATTAAAAAGTAAAGTACGGCTTAAATTTAACGTTTTGGTATACATCTGTAAAACAGGTTACAATGCTGTTTTGACATGAATCATTGGAGCGGTTGTTATTGTTAGCTCCACGTTGGTAAACCAGTTATGAAGTTGTTCAGTAGCCTCTTGCTATGTGCCTCCTGTTGGCTACCAGTTTTGAAGCAATCTGTTGTTCACCTCAAGTGGCCTACGTTATGCTGCCAATTTTGAAGTACTTTTTCAGACTGGTCGCTTCGATAATGTTGCCCAAGCTTCAATGACAACTTCTTAGGGTGATTTCTGCTATTTTGTTGACCCCTACTCAACAGGAATGGGAAGAATTCAATGGTGTAAGTAAGCACGCGATGCGACATAATATTACGTCCAAACTCTTTCGCGTTCTCTGGTGTTTTGCGTACGATAGACTTAGCTACGCTGATATAAACTTTAGTTGCCACGTGTGATACTTCAAAATACTTATCTCTAACTGCGATCCTCAGCAACGTAGAACTTACAACTGCTTCTGCGTCTCCAGCGTGTAGAATTTGAAACTGAGTGCCCCAGCCGAGCAACCGCTTCATTATATATTAAATTAAAATCAAATAATCACTGGTTTTAACGATGCCATAGGGTCATAGACACACGCCTATCTTTAACATTTCAAACATACCTTTGCCATTGACCGGTTTAAATTCACCTGCCCCAGTACCATTCGCTATTTTTGAAAGTTTAAAACATTTTGTTGGCATTGACTGGTTTAAATAGTCACAGTACAACGCCTGTTGTCTTCAGAGAAGTTAACGAGTTTAAAAGTCCTTGAGTTTATTAACTATGTAACGGCATGCCTTTTAAAAAAGAAAGGAGCTTCACACGCGACCCTTGGGTTACTTCCTTTGAATAGCTTATGACAGACATATAGACATAATACATATTACTAATTACAACGTCAAAATATGATGGTTGGGCTTACATTAACATACACATAATTATCTATATTTCAGTGGGGATGGAACGGAGGAACCGTTACATTATTCGGAGGTAATTACCTACATAAACAAAAATTGCTCACCACGTTAGGAAAAGGCGAGCTTTCTCTACTTATTAGGAGCACTTAACCTTTATGGGACACAATAGGCTGTATTTATCTTTATCTTTATTTTATTTCTCACAGCTGAAGTTAAGGCGCAGTGATTTAAATTTATTAAATTGTGCAATAAAATTTATTTAAATTTTACGGCGAGTCATTTTAAATGAATAACGTCAAGTTTCCATCAGTATTACCAGCCACCGGCTGACATAATTCTGAGAATGCACCGTGGATGGTGAAAGTGCACCTCAGAGAGAGAAATAGAAAACAAGAAAGAAGAAGAAACCTATTTATACGCCATACTTAAAACCTTATTCAGATTTCTCGTATTCTGTCCATGTTAGCATTTGTAAGCTTGTGGCGCCTAGTCGCCCTCTTCTTTCGTATGACCGAGCCATTCACGCGAAAGAGGTTAACTAACGTACATACTAATCAGAGGAAAAGAGAACAAATAATATATATATATATACACATATATATATACATACATAAAGAAACTACTTAATACGGTATTTCAAACAATGATTACAACAAAGCGAAAAAACTTGTAAACTTTTCTTACAATATTTTATCTAGGAATTTGCAGATGTGAGCAAGGGAGGAAAAATTCATTTACTCAGCGCTCATGTCCTAATGAGGTAATCCTTGATTTTCATTTCGCTGGCAATGAGCTATTTTACCGAATAGTGCATGACATTGGAATTTCTAAGTACTAAAACCAGAACGAAATTTAATGAAGTTGTGTTGTTACTGGACTGTACACAGCAGGTTGGAGGGGTACAACAAATCATGAGCGACAAAGTACTCTCTCTCCTTAAGCCTGTCATTCACCAGATCTTCTTAGACTGAAAAATGATGGTTCATAGCCTGTGTTCTTGCTTTGGTTGTATTCATCTAGTAGTTTAAGTCTGCCCAGTTTGAGATGTTAGTTCTTTAAACACTCGCTAAGTAGCACAGTATAATTCTCTCGAAACGCCACCCTTTCAGCACCGCTTCAAGGCAATAGCAGCTACTCACTCAAACTGAATCGCGGTAAAATCCGAGTAAGTTTGATCAGCTAGAACAAGAAAATGAAATACGAGGACATTCTGCCAACTTAATTGAAGAGTTCAAGAATTAACTTTGGGTTTTGGCGTTCTTTAATAATTTTTAATCGTTGTTCATGTCACATAACCATATTTTGTTTCCAATATCTTAACAAGTGTTTAAGGGAAAGGCAGCAACTGGGTTGGAAAATTTGCAATTTCACATCATTAATTTTCGTGCTGTATATTACGAAATACAAAAACTTTTGATACACTATTTATAAAATAATGGAGCGTACAGGAAAGTGCTTTCATCAAATACAAAGAAGATACGTGGCTGTATGCATACCTTTGCCCGTTATAATCGCAGGGCAGCACTACTTTGATGATTTCCCTTAGGGAGGATCACATTACCGTTCCCTAGGCAACTAAGTGGCGCTCCAACACTTCCCGCACTTGAACATGAAAAATGAAGGCAAATATGAACACGCGAAATCAATACTGCAAAACTACACCACCTTGGTTAAGTGGAGTTGCGGCAAGAGAACGATAGCTTACTGGTGGTGCGTTCAGCAAAAACCAGTTAGATGTGTCGTTTTAAGAATAAAATACTAGGCATAGATTGGCAATTATTTAAGGATAAATATAATTCCTAAACGCTATTATTCACATTTTATTTGTATATTAATATTTTAATCACGTTCAGCAAACCGTAACTTTTCTTTCTTGCCCATTCACTGAATGACATCATTCAATTTCTCAAACCATTTCATTTTAGGCTGCGGAAGACTACAGCGGTTAAACCGTCTCTAGCGTACACTGAGACAACTACTAGAACAAATGGCAGAGATGCTGCAGAAAATAATCCTCACCTTAACGTACATCGTTAGACTTTCCAGATGTTAGGTATTATTGCTGAAACATTTCTGTAACTTTCACTTTAAACTTTTCCTTTGTTTTATACTTGTAGTGCACAAAAATATAAAAACAAAGAACAAGTTTCCTAGGCATTTTGTTCGCTCAAGTGAGATGCAAATTTTATAAACAATGAGATCAAACTATTCTTTTTTCATGTAGTTAACACCATATTGATTGAATATCAATTGAATAATCCAACAAGTATGAAAATAGAATGTGTAACTTGTATATGAAATGAACAACTTGCGCCTAATTTTGTTTTACCGAAATTATAAAGTCATTAAAATATATGGCTACCGCATAAACGGTGTGTGCAATCTGGAGGAATGCTACTGCATTCGCCGGTAGTTCAATTAAGCGTTATTAGCTACTCGCCATGATATTAAATTCATTCTTAACCTCAGAATCGTCAAAAAACACGTAACTCACGCTTCATAAAACGGGGACATATTACCTGTGGCAGATAATAAATACGGATCGATATCAAACACTATTTTGACGTAGTTTTTTTCAGCAGTTGGCAGAACAAGAAAAAAAAAGTACGGCTGGATCCAACAGGATTCTGTAACCGCACACATGGCTCAAGAATCATTAAATATGAGCAATAAGTCAAATGTGTGATGTTAAGAGTAATTAGTATTTATTTGTGGCCATCGCGCACTCCCGATTTAACTAACTGAGATTATTATTTAGAGGCAGTTTGAAAGACAAAACGATTTGCACGAATATTCGCACATAAAATTAACTACAAGGAAATGCTGAATGCGAAATAAGCACAAATTTAGTTGATGAGCTTAGAGGAAACCACACGTTCCTCTAATATGAAGTTTGTATACGAGCGGAAGAAGAACACTTTAATGTAAAGTTCATAATTCATTGTGCTTCCGACGTTTTAGGAAGAAGTTTACCGGCTGATACTCGACCTGTCGCCCGGGAGCTAAACCCCGCGCGACGGCTGTCATATATATTAATGATGCTGTAGTACCCCTTTTTTTGTCGGTGCTTGTGGTGTAGTGGTAACCATACTTGCCTCCTAAACCCAAGATCGCGGGTTCGAACCCGGCCAGGACCGATGGATTTTTCGGGCGTAAAAATCCTAAGTATGGCTTCCTTCGGAATGGAAGTAAAGCCGTGGGTCTCATGTCGTACATTTACGGCACGATAAACAATCTCAAGCCTGAAAAAAGAGGCCTCTGAGAAAAATATATCGGCTGTTTTACGCCCTGGTTTGAGTGGGACGCTGATGACCTGAGATATTAAATAGCGTCCGTAAATAAACCAAATAAAATATACCATTTTTATTGCTACAATAATTACAAAGGGAACAACACCTTGTGCATGTTTCGTGTAATGGTTTGCTACTCTCTATATAACAAATCCAGTAAACTTTTGACTGGTAATTAGTAAGTAATAGTTAATTCTAAACAATCAACACTCTTTTTCAGAATGTGATTAATCTTTTTTTCACTTACGTACTCTTTAAGTTTTATTTTATTCAATGATTTAGATATTTTCTTTTTATTTTTGTAAATCCATTTTTTCCAGATAGGTCAGAATGTTAGTTACTTGTTTTTACAAGGTTTGTACAAATTTTATTTTAGATAAAGGAATGAATGTGGAAGTATTTTGATAGAGACAGTAATTTTGAGTCATCATTAGAGTAATGGTAGATGATTTTCAGAAGAGGAAACATTAAGGCAGCTCTTCCTGCATTATGTGAAGCATCTGTTCCGAATTGCAGCGAGAAATGTTACAGCTCTTTAATTTTACAACATGCATCATCATGGCTCATTCCAAATAGGGACGTTGTACATATGCATAATGACAACAACAGCTGCAAAACACAGAATTACTCTTGTTTCATTATTTATGACTCGAACATTATTGAACAAATGACATTTGACATATTACAAGCAACTATAGCGCTATCTATCAACAACAGACAGAACTCTCCAGATATGGCATCTCTACCGGATTTACTCTATCCAGTCAAGCATTTCTATTTTCACATACAGTTACGATTTACGTTTGAATTGGCTTTATAAATTTGCATTGAATTTTACCCAAATAATATATTAACTATTCTTGATGCTAAATAATGCAATTTTTAAAACATTTAAAATTACACTGCGTATTTACATAGTAAAAGCTTAAGTGAGGATATACAAAGGTGCATCATGTAATTGTTTCATAGTGAATTTCCTATTCCTCCTTACGAAAGTTCCTATTAAAGAAAATAGATATTTAAGTACCGAACACTAAATTACATTTTAATTTTTATTAAATTGATTCAAAAATATATTAATTTTCCTTCGTTAATCTTTTCTAAAATTCTTTCAGAGTACTCTATTCCAGTATGGCATAATGATAATTAAGTTTCAAGATTTAGCCTCGTTTCGGTTTCATGAAGGCTTAGGGACTGAACTATTTAGTCCAGCGCTTACTTGGTCTACCTTTTGTTCTTTTAGTCATGACATTATATTTTAACCCTTGTTTCGGTTTCCCACCCTCTTCCATTCTACTGATATGCTTTTGTTCATTATTTAAAATATTCCTAATGTCCTTTTAATTTAACCCATTTATTTTTTTTTTATCTAGAAGTGTATACCTACCACACTACTTAACAATACCACATCTGTGATTAATATTCTGCATTTAGAGTTAAGAATTCAGGGCTGTACTTAGATAATTTCAGTACGATTTCCGTTCATGATGTTTAGTTCTTTACAATTCGACATAAATAATTAAACGTATTTATTTTGTAAAATATTTTCATTTTAATTATATTACGATAAGGTAATTAAAGGCATTTAATTTTGTTGACTTGTTTTAAAATATTCCATTATTTATTTATTATTGTTGTTCAGAATGAGTTTGGAATCCTAAATCCTTAAGCTTTGTTTTAAAAGCTTATATCTCATATTATAACTGTTCCATGTTTAATTTAGTCTTTGGATTTTTAATTGCAAATCATATTCAGATTTTCTTAAAGTAATCTGGATGTTGGCAAATTAAAGTGTCTGTGTGCGCGCGCGCGCACACACACACACACACCAGATATATATTGAAATTTATTGAAAGTGCTAAGAAAAATATAAACGCAAGGGTTCTCCACTTATCTAGTCCAGGCCTCCCTATGATTACAGAAGTTTTAATACGATAATGATTTTATACTAACCCTTTACCTAAATTCTAAATAATTTAATAAAATACAAAATTTCCATCTTGAGTGCATCAGACCCCAGTCCCCGGGTCATCAGTAATAGCCTACAGGAATTCCAGGGGACTAGGCTCCAAATTAACCCAGGGGACTAAAATAAAATATTTCAACTACTCTACCGATTCCATTATTTTATCAGCTAGTTTTAGTCTCTACTAACTGCAATTCTTTTATATCTCAAAAATCTACTTTAAGAAAATTTGAAATTTATAAAGTGCTAAGAAAAATTTAAATACAAACTACAACGGGGACTATGTATCTTTAGGTGTAACCCCTCAAAATTAAAATTTTGAATTTTAAATAGCCTAGTTTAAAGTGTTTCCGTTATTCCTATTGTCAAGATCCACATATAAATTTACCCTGTCTTTGTTTTACCTTATCTTGTGCTATCACGAATCATTCTTTTTGCGTTGTTGATATTTATATTTTTGACACACACATATAATTATATATATATATATAAAAGATGTTCAGAAATAGCAATTTTGAACATTAAAATAACAAAAATTAATTATTTTTAAACATGCTTAATTTTTAAAATATGGAAAAAATCTCCGAAAAAGGATTCTCTGTGCCCGTTCATTGCTTAAAGTCATTTATCACACATTTATTGGTTAATGTATCGTATATTGCGCACCCAAATTTGTACCTGAGGCGCTTGTAAATGCTATTACAATAGTATATTTAAATATATTATTCAGAATGTCCAGATAATGTACACTGTTTATTTATTTACGATGGCTTATATTTAAACTTATAAAGAATACTAAAAGAAATACGGTATAATTATAGCGAAGCTACAAAACACAAGTTATGTTTATTCCAAAATTTGTAGAACTACAGGACTAAATAGGAAAATGGAATTACACCTTATAAATATTGCAGAGTACTGCTTAGCAGAATTTAACATAAATTATATTAGGAGTTTAGATTATAATATCAACATTTATCACGTATTTCAGCAAAATTTAGAAATGAGAATACAGGCTTGAACAATTTTTGAGAAGTTGCTGATAAATCAATTTCACATATAATATTAGGCTAGTCCTAACAGGTATATCATGAAAAGGAAATAGCTTGGGCATTCAATTGTAATGTAGAAAGTGGTGTTGAAGAAGCTTAATATTATTTATGCATAGCTTGGATTCTCTCTGCAAAGTGTTTTGAAATAGGAAACCCATTACTCCTTTCGGGTAACTTTTATGCTCCAGTGCTATCAGGAAGCAGATAAAATATCATAATATGTTTCCTCCTTGTCAATTTATTTCTTCTTGTTAATTTTACGCATTGATATCAAGAACAAAATGTCTCCTTTTTTACTCGCCGGGAAGAACAGTACAATAGAGAGTAGATGTAGGTGTACCACGTAACAAACAAAAGCGACATTTCTTCTGGGCGGTGCACATGTAATAGAGTGGCAAGATACTTAGAAACGTAATTGTCAAGCTAAAACCACTCCATTCTTTTTCTAATTGACCTGGGATCATATTGGAGTAGTACCCCGTAACAAATAGCATTAGCAATTCTTTGTGAACTAGGCTGGCTTCTCTGCTGCACAAGTAGAGTCCATTACATGTTATGTTGGAGAGAAGAACGAGTACGGTGATTGTTTCATGTAGTCACCGTATCTTTCAACTGCACAGTTTTAATACTAATCTGGTTTGGATTCATTATATAGGTTTTTAGAATAATTCAACTATAAGTATAAAATACCTATTTTAACTGCTTTATGTCATGCCATCATTTCCTTGGACTCGCCCTTGGAGGCATAATGGTGGGGTTTTAATGCAGTTCAGCATCTCATGTAGGGCATTGTGCGATACACAAAAGTGACACATACATTGGTTTTGCACACATAAAAATTTATGTTGGCACATTTGTCTTAAGGATTCCTTTAAAATATCACGCCATTTTTTGCTGGATTTTTTCTTACCCTGAGAAGGTGAATTCCAAATAACTTTAAGGCGAAAAGAACCCCGAGTTTATTTAATTGCATTAAACCCTACATATTTACCCCTATCGTATTCTGTCCATAATCTACAAACTCGCGAGAAGACCAATGTAGTCAAAGCGATAACAAATAGAGTTAAAAAAAAAAAAAAAAACTGAACACACCCAGCAGAACTTATCGGAATCAATGAAACGAGAGAAAACATGAAATGCACATATGAAATATACACGGATGGTAGCAAAAGTGAATATAGAGTAGGACTGGGAGTTGTTATATTTGATAAAAATGAATTCACACATAAATTCAAATTAACATTTTATGACAAATACTTCAATAATCGAGCTGGGCAATTTGCAATCATAGAAGCATTGGAAAGTTTTAAATGAGCAAACATTAAAGAAGTATCGATTAACAAGAATAGTTTTAATCTATTCAGACATCAAAAAGGAGAGCAACTACCATACTCTTCAATTGAAGCAATTAGGAAGAAACTGGAATTAACTGGAGGACGAGAAATCAATGCTGAAATTCAGTAATGCCAACGCTCATGTTGCGAACTACGATAAAAAGAACAGGCAGATTATCTGGCGAAGCAAAGAGCGAGAGATATCTTACGTTTATATCCTACTTATGCTCTAAAATGAATCAGCTAGCAGCCCCAAGTGAAGATAAAAATACCAACATTTGTGAACAGACCGGTAAGTTAAATGCTTACTTTCATTGTTTCAAAATTTAGGACATTGCAATGTCTTTCTGCAGGGCTAGTGAACAAACAGATAACTTAATCACATTAAAAAAAAGTAAAAAGATAAATCTTTATACAATTTCTAAATAGGTGCGGCGGTATGTGAATTTTACATAAAAGCAAAACACGGAAACTCTATATGAAATATTGTGGCACTTAGACATTCGGAATGTGTGTACTGGTAATATAATGGCCTATTGTTAATACATTTAATATGCCCCAGGAGGATTTGTTCGTTACAAGAAGCGTGTGAGCATGAAGATGGATTGTAGCGCGTGGGTAGAAAAACATGGCGCTATTTGAGATTAAGTAACGGTTCCTTCTTCTCCTGCAAGGTGTGGTAAGGGTCGGACGTGTCACAAATATAACGGTCATCTAAGCCAAGAATGCCGATTATCAATCAATGTGTAAATATAGTAACGAATGACCAAACTTATCGTGAAACTCTTACATATAAGAATTTCATAAGAATGTTTATGGTTTAATTATTCTACTGTTCAGTTATTTGAATGAATGAATGAATGATGTTTAACGCCCGTTTTTGCTACAGAGGCACCACAGGCGATGGACACTGGTGATACATGGGATGAAATGATAAATTGGGAAAGGAGTTTATTTTCAAGGAAGGAATCGTTCCAGGCCTAAGTTTAGGGTACCTCCCCGGCATTTGCCATTTATGAGGACTGAGGAAAACCTGGAAAAAACATCAATCAAGGAGGATGGTCCTGGCGGTATTCGAACCCAGACCTCCCGCTCACGAGTCCGCGACTTAACGACCTCGGCCACCCATGGCGGTGTTCAGTTATTTGGAATAGAGATGTATTAGATTTTTAGAAATTGAGAACTAAATTAGCCCCATATCCGAACGCGTAGCGTTAATAAATTAACGTAATTTTAGAAGTTTGGAAGTGTATTTTGGTTTTGGTTCGTAACCGTATTCATGCCTATGATTTTGTTAAATGTACATTTTATATTTCAGTATGGAGTATTAAATCAAAAAAGAACGAATAAATTATAAAAGAAAGTTGGACCTAATCTTCTAATGAAGTTTCATTGTAATGAAGAATAAAAAACTCCAAGTATTAATATTATTCTTTTAGCATTAGCTAAAAGAATTTTTTATATTTATTATTAAAACCAGCCATTTTCCCCCAGACTTAATTCGATAATTGGTAAAAGCAGTGAATTCAACTTTAATAGATTATTTTTGTGATTTGGTTTATTTACGAACGCTCTTTAACATCTCAGGTCATCAACGCCTCATTCAATTCAGGGCGTGAAACGGCCCACAAATTTTAATCAGAGGCCTCTTCTTTCGGGCTTGAGATATATTATCCCTCCGTAAATCTACGGCTTGGAACCCGCGGCTTTATTTCCCTTCCGAAGGAAGCCATAGTTAGGATTTTATACCCCCGAAAAAATCCATCGGTCCTGGTCGGGATCGAACCCGCGATTTTGGGTTTAGGAGGTTACCACTACTCCACAGGACCGACCTAACTTTAATAGCGTACAACCTTTGGTAGGTATTCTGAAGTTTAAATATGTCAAATAGTGCAGGATATTTAGCTTTGCTTATTTTCATATTTACAAATTACTGCATAACAATTGGTTATACAATCTAATTCATTATAATGCGAATTGATGATTATGAAAAGAGCTGTATGTGGTTCATTAAACTGACTAAAAAGGTTCGTTATGAAATATGAAGGCATTTATTTCCATTAATCTACAAAATAACGCTTTAATTAAAATGCACTTCAATACTAAAAATCAAAGAAATATAATACATGCCATGTAATAACAGTATTTATTTCAAAGATCCAAAATATAACAAAAATGACTAAATTACGGTCCCTTTGTAGCTTCAGCCTGCGTTTTAATAAAAACAGTTGCAGAGCTCGATAAAGTTCATATTTTCTATTTGGAAATTGTCTAACATCCTATTCTAAATGCCTAGACCATAGTGATAATGAATACAATACATGTTATTAATGATGACGCTTAAGGAGTTCATCCGTGCCTAGAGATAGCGTTTTAGCGAATCCCGAAGGAATTGCAGTTGTACCCGTGAAACCCTAATATATTTATACATAGAGTGTATGTGTGTCCGCTAACGCTCTAGCAGCCGCAATTTATGCTTTTTTCTGAAAGAAACTCGATATATTTCTTTAAAATAAACTGATAAAGGAATTTACGAAATTCGAAGCAATCGGACAATTAGGAATGGTGGTTAAAGCGAAATTTAAAAATCGCTCAAGCTGCCACAATATTAATTTTTTGTAATTAAAACTTGGTATATATCATTGAAATCAAAAATGAAAAATAGTTTCTGATAATCAGTGAAATCAGATTATTAGGAGTAGGGGGTTTACCTGAAACCAAACATTTAAAAATCGCTCTAACGGCATAAATGTTTGTTTCTTCACAACAAAATTCGGTGTATGTACTTATATCATTTGAATATAACAATATAAAATTAATTTCTGAAAATTAGGGAAAATTGACTTTTACTAATAGGGGTATACCTGAAAACAAATTTTAAAAGTGCTCGAGTTTAATTTTCTCTGTATTGTTTTAAAATAAAAAGCAAATTAATGCCTCTTATAACCTATATTTATAACGATATACATGTTTAATATTTAGCAAAACATAACGGTGAAAATAGCAAATGTGAAATATTCATGTAAGAGTGCTCTGTAATAGTTATCGAAAAAGTTTGCGTTGCGTCTTTTTGTTACATAACACTTAGATTAAATTTCAAAGCCAATGAAAATTAATGAAACTTTCGATTGTTGTGTATATTTGCTTAGTAGATTGTAATTTTTTTTTTAAATAGTAACATGTTTTTGTTATATTGAAACATATGAACATCATATTAAATACACAATGTAACTCGAAATTTTCTGTTATTTTTCTCTATTTTAATGAATGTAAAGATGATACCAAGGGCTCAGTTCATAAATATGGTTACGTTTAAAAATATTTACACAGTGTAACTTTGGCTATCAGTGGTGATAAATTTCATTTAACTAATAGTATACGATTACTTTTTGTAGTTTAACTTCAACGACAAAATAATAATAATAATAATAATAATAATAATAATAATAATAATGCGGTTTCTCTTTTGTAATACTCATAGACTACAATTATCCTAGCTTTTCCCCCTAATACCATACAGTAATATCATAACGTATTTCATTTCCTTAGTTAATAAGGTCTAATTTGGATTTTACGTTCATTTTTAAAGTTACTTTCCTAGGTGAGGAATTCCATTAGTTTACCCAGCTCCTGCGTGTCGGACTTTTTCCATTATTTGGTTAAGAGAAACTATAGAGGGGAAAAATCCACTCAGACAACCTGAGCCAAGTTTCTAAAAGAACCACTAAGTAAAACATCATCTTTTTTAAAAGAAAATTGTTTGATCAATTTTGTTAGTTTTACTATTAAATCGACCACATTAACTCTATTAGAACACAAAAAAGAAAATGTTTGTTAATAAATGAATTGACTCAGTAATACAAAAGAGTGATAAATGTTGCACTAAACAACTCATTTAAATTGTCTAGTGCACACACGCTGCTAAGCCATTCATGTATTTTGGTAATTAAACGTGTGGGTATGACATTTGAGGTTTTTGAATTGCTAAATGCAATACTATAACTGACATGAGCTTATTGAAATTATAATTTGGGCAGTATGTGCCTCAAGGGATATTATACCAACATTACAGGATGTAGACCTTGCTGTGACACGAATGCTGACGTCATATCTGCGCCCTGAGGGTAGAACCTACGCAGCTTTTGCACGCAGTGAATATCAGAACCAGGGTAGCCAACCAAATAACCGTAGTTCTCATCTGTGGCAACACAATGGTCTCCTAATTATTATGAATCTCATACAGGTAACATGAACCTACAGACTTTAGATTAACTGCGTTCCTTCGGGCATTGCTTGCTTTACAAGCAATTTCGAGGCGGTGATATATTCTGGAGCTTGATGTGTTAAAATCATGGATATTACTCAAACGCTGCCCCCTTTATGGGATAGTTTGGTTAGAAGCTTTGAGGAATTATATTACCAGAAGCAATATGTCTTCCCACAAGATGGGACTTTACTGAATGTACGGTTTCACGCGTAGACAGAATTTCGCAAAACATTTAATATTAGGACTGTACAATAAAGAATGATGGTAATTTTTTAACAACATAATTTTGCTTGTCATTCTCAAAGTAGTTCCCGTTGGACGCACTGCACTTGTTCCCAAGCGTTTCTGCTGCTCTTCAAAGTCATGCTAGAAACCATTTGTTGACAGATCCTTTAGAATTGTCTCCACAGGCTTCACCACTGCCTCTGATGGTGGAGAATACCACCCATGAGAAAAGGAAAAAGTTTTACGGGGCTAAATCTGGACTGTAGGGGGATGAGGAAAATACTTAACACGATTTTTGTAGGATATTCAGCAACGAAATTCGCGATATAAGGCAATGCGTTATCGTAGCGCAGCATCCAGCTTATTCCATGGAAATCTGAACTTCTGTGGGTCATAATGTCCTGCTGAATCTTCAGGATATCTTTTAGTACTGCTAGTTACAGTTACAATTACGACATGCTGGTAAACTATTCCTTGAACTTATAAAAATCAGTTAACCATAACTTTCCCAGCAGAAGCAACCCCTTTTGCATTGTTAGTATTGGTGATTTTATATTTTCCACACAGAACTTTGCTCTCAGAATTGCTATGATGTGGTCTTGACTCATCAGCAGTGATTACTTTTGAATGAAACTCCGCATCTTCCTGTAACATCATCTTTAAATGCATGCAAAACCTACAGGCGACCGTACTTTTGCTCATGTGTAACTTGCCATGTGGGTGACAGCCATGAAATTTTTAAACTTTCTGAAAGTGTTCTTGACACATTTCTCTACGATCCTCTCTTACAATGATAGCAGTGGTGTTAATGCTTTCTCCGGCAGAAGACAAGCTGGAGCGTTGGGTCCATCTTTCTTTGTTGCCTCCCCTCTTTAAACATTTTAAATCATCTTCGAGGTGTGCTACACAAAAGAACAAACTCTCCACAGACCTCCCGTAGCATATCACATGCCTCAGTTGAATATCTGTTGAGACGAAAGCGAACTTCAGAGCAGTATATTTTAGTGAAGGCAACACATAGTTTGGTCATACAACTTGCAGGTACAGCAAAAGAAGTTGCTATCAAGCAGACAGCTAAGGTAGCAGAACTGCCAACTTACAAAGTACATATATAAAACTCACAAAAAGCACTAGGATGCAATATAAAGAGCTCACATTAAAAATTCGCACTAAAACCGTAATAAAACCAAACACTAAAACCACGTTTATATTACATCCTAGTTCTTTTTAAGAGTTTTATGCTTTTTAGAATTTTTTATTATTCTGTGATAACCTATATATATATATATATATATAGATTATCGCATTTATCTTACTCAACCTAAATAACTTTTTCTGACGTGTTAAATGATTAATTGATTCAAAGAGAGGTTTTTAACAACATGAGGGAGTTTTTGATAAGGGTATACTTTTTGTGTCTCCATTAATTAATGTAGCAGATACGGAATAGAACTTTTTTTTTTAAATTACATTATGTATATTTTAATCAAGAATAAATTTACTCTCTCCAAGAGCTGTTCAAAAATGTATCACATTGTATCATTGTTGCCAAGAATATAGTAGATATGCACATTATTGAAGAAACCCAACTGTGTAATGCCCTGGTTGTACAAATTACTTACCCAATGCTGCTCTGAAATTCACTTTCGTCTCAACAATTATTGAACTAAGACCTGTAATATCCTACAGGAAGTCTGTGCAGGGTTTATTCTTCTCTATAGCACAGCTCGAGGTGGCAACAATGAACCTAGTACCGATGTACATTGAGAATTATGATAAAAATATAATGCGAGAAATTATGCCTATAAAAGAAGTGGGTTTATCCTTTATTAAACTTCCCTCGTATACAATCAAAAACAAACAAGTAGTGTCTATATTTAGGTTTTGCTTAGCACATAACTGACATCATTATTTACTACCGTATAGATGTAGCATATTTGAAAAAAATATTCTTCATCAATTTAACATTTTTGGATCACAGGATACTTAAGATGTTTATTTTGAAGTTCTTAGTGCTCAAAAGAGGGAACTCCGCATCCTAGACGCGAAGAAGAAAGGAACTACATTAGTTAGTATTATTAAGAGATATGCTAATCTAATTCTGTTTAATTCAAATCAATCCTTCATATTATGTATTAGGAATAGGATAGTAGGACTCTTTCTTGACCTCCGAAACTAGAAGAAGGTGGTCAACCCAATATTTTGACTGCCGGTATTATTATCAGGAAATTGACGATATCAATTTTATAGTAGTTTAAGCGGACACCACAGCGTTCAGGGCACGCCAAGGAGAAGAAAAATACACTTGTTAGGGATCAATCACGACTCTTGAAGTACATATCGGAGGATGCACAGTATTCAAGGGAGGGATAAAGCAGAACTCAGATTCATGATCGTGGTAGCGGCTGAAATTCAGAGGATTAGCACAATGAAATCTTTCTTGACTATAACTATTGCCTTAATTAATATTAACTATAATTTCTTGGTTAATGTTGTAGGATTAATGTGAAATTGTTACATATAACAGTATATATAACATATATATATATAATTGTTACCTATAACAGTATTTATTTACTGACTATTTCACTCATGTGACGTCATCTTAAAATCGATCAATGAAAGGAAACAAACTTTTCAGTTTTAACCAATCACATCCCTGCATCGCAGTGAAATTGTCTAAACGTTTTATCAAATCTGTTTTATCACGCGATGTACATTTGTCTTGTCAGTTTAACCAACTCTATAACTCCACTATACAATTCCTGAGTATGCATCACTATCTACTGTTCTGTGTTTTCAGTAAGTGTAAATTTAACGAACTTAATGTACATTCATTCAAGCGCTTGTTTTTGCTTATTCAGCCACTGTGAAATCATTTCATAAATCATGCAACAATATCTGCCTAAGCAAACATAAATCTTAATAAACACGTTGTTCATAATGGTAAGCTCTTTTCTCTGTTTTGTTTTTTGCAGTAGGTATTAGTAAATCTATAGGTAGCGACTCTAATACTCACTTTCTCCATTTAAATCTCACGGTTTCTAAATCGGGAGGTATTCATAAATTAGTATAACATTTTATATAATTGTTAATAGTCTGTGCTTTAATTTCATATATATATTCTTATTCTACTCATGAAATAGTCCTAAACCCATATTTGGCTCTTCTTTATTGGCATTACTAACAATACCGTCACGAATGGCCGAGGTCGTTAAGGCGCGGACTCGTGAATGGGAGGTCTGGGGTTAGAATCCCGCCAGGACCGTGCTCCCGGACTGAGTTTTTTTTGCCCAGGTTTTCTTCAGTCCTCATAAATGGAAAATGCCTGGGAGATACACTAAACTTAGGCTTGGAACGTTTCCTTCCTTAAAAAAAAAATCTTTCCCAATATATCAATTCATTTCATGTATCATCAGTGTTTACTGCCTGTGGTGCCTCAGTAGTAAAAACGGGCGTTAAACACCATTAAAATACTTACAATCAACATTCGTCTGTTGCTAGATGGCTTGAAAAGGCTAAGTATTCATAATACAAATGTACAGTTATTACAATATTATAATTTAGTTTTCGTGAATTATATTTAAATTCTTACTGTATCCGTGAAATAGTCCAAATAAAAATTACGGTCTGAGATTTCCAGATAAATACACTCACACTTCTTGAATTTATCGGCAATCTCAGCCCCTCTTGTGATATTACTTGTGATAATCTAATTTAAGTTCTGTCTTCTTATTGCACTGCGCCAATTTAATAAACCTCCCGTTAGATAAGTTTTTAACCCTGGGATAATGTTGGAGGGAAAACCCTCCAGGATATGACCATATAAATGTAATTTTGTAATATAGGAGAATAAAAATTTACAGAATCTAACAGTGGAGAAAATCAATTCCATTTACTGAACAATAATATATATATATGTACATATATAAAAGCGCATAGATTTGAAATAATGAATAATAAGGCGTTGTGGCGAAGCAGAAATCAACTTTAAACATGTTAATAGTGTAAACGTATCTCAGCAATACATCATTTATTTAAATATTAATAAAAATTGAAATATCGTCAAAACTGAAGCTTTGGAGCATACATTTGGAAAGATCTGACTATTTAAAGTTTGAAAATTTAAATTTTTGCCACATTTACCATACAATAAGCACAAAAAATATTGTAAAAGCTTTTGCTTTGACAATGAATAAAAGACACACTGTAGCATAACTAAAATAACTTCGATATCTTCGTTTACAAATACCCGTTCTTTGCTGATCCAAAGAAAACTTGAAGCCATCACAATGTATTACAGCAAAGAACTTTACCATTAAACTGTTTCAAAACTACCTGTGTATTGAGTGTGTGTGATGAAGAGGGCCCCGGGCATGGCAATTTAGAATGAAGAGCCGAAACGTGTATATTTCCACCCCACTGGGGTCTTCTTTATGGTGTGTAGAGAAAAGAGCCGCGAGCACTCCACTCAGCATGGCCACAACGCCCGTTTCGTGAACATTCGATCTGCTTGAAGAAATGTCAAACAAGGCCTATTCGGTCTACCATGCTGACATGGCCAGGTGAGGAGGAAAAGGGAGGGAGATGCTAGTGTATCGGTTAGGAATCAAAGGAATGCGTGCAAGAACGGCTTTTCACTCAACTCAAACAATGTAATAAGAGTCAAAGTCCAACGCAAATACTCCAATTATCAATCACACTATTCCATTCATAAATAAATGTCTATTATCAGTTACCGGATATATATATATATATTTCTACTTCCTAAAAATCCCAACTCGGTAAACTTCGATCTTTGTTCTAATGCCCGATTAAAATAATTTAAATATCTTCCTCTACAATCAAAACATAAATTAAAAACTTAAATAACCAATATTAATCAATGTGCGGAATTGAAGTTCATAAAAACAGCCACCACTGTGTTGTAGAGTTGCATGACAATAATATAATACCCATTAAAAATATCTATTAAGCTTACATTTTTAGCTAGTCATTATTATTTATTTTTCTGAATGTGTCAAAAATAAAATAATTCGTTTTATTGTTAAATTATTTGGATGTGAACTATGATGAGTAAAAAATGTAAGATATCCTGAAGTACTTATATGTTAAGAAAATACAATATTGTATCATTCTTAAAAGTATTCAAATGATCTACTCATTTTCAATGTCATATTTCATAAGAACTACTAGGGCTGTAACTCTTGTGATCTTAAAATAACATTTAATAGTAATTTTAAAAAAATGTGAGCTTCTGTTTATTCCATTGAAGATATAGTTTATTTATTCGTTCAATGGTTTGCGTACAAAATATTTTAACTAATAAATGCAGATAAGATTTACTCAATGACAAAACAAACAAACAAAAAAAAACTTATCTTTAATCTTCACATTTCCAGGCTGGTTTCAATAAAGGGCACAGTTTAGTTAACTGTGTTAAGTGTACACTTTTCCTATTAATAAAAAATTCTATGAAATAATTTACGATAGAATTTATAATTTTCCTACTTTTGGGTGTGATTTTAAACCTAAGCACGTGTGTATTGCACGAACTTGTAATGACAGTCAAATAGGAAATGTTGAAGGTCACGATTGGAATTTAACCGTGGCATGCTATAGCCATGAACTGCCGTGTCTCCATATGGTGTTGTGAAATCTTTTCATAGAACAATAAATTTATATGAATTATATTATATTATATTAGTTCTAAACATTATACTGCTGTCAACCTTACTTCGTACGTCTTTCAATTTGAAAAAATAATAATAATAATAATAATAATAATAATAATAATAATTATTATTATTATTATTATTATTATTATTATTCAAACTGAAAGACGTACGAAGAATGGTTATATTATTAATATATTTATTATTATTATTATTATTATTATTATTTACCTTACAGTATCTTACAGGATGGTCGAGATGTTGAGATCATCAATTTAAACAATTTATTACTGTCCGCAATAGGAGATATTATGTAATTTAAGATATTTAGCATTCATCTTTACAAGGAAACATGCTTTTTGTATGCGCACATTGCTCAGAATTAAAATGCGTCATTTTATGACTGCAAATATCCCTGGAGACAGCGGATATAAAGTTATTTTCATTTATATCCACAATAATCAGAACTATGGGCATTTAAAACGCACTGGGACTAATGTGATGTATATTACATTTTTTTGTTTGAAAATTCAGCATTGCCCTCAGACATGATGCGTTCCGCAGGGTAAGAGGGAAAACATGAGGGTTAAAAAAATTATTAAAAACTATCTATTGGACGTGTATTATGTAAGTAGCCTTTTAGCACCTCATTTGGTAACCCATATAGCCTACAACATTGCAAAAAGTTAATTCGTGTTTAATATATCTTTGCCATGACCTTGAGCAATCAAAAATGTAAACATTGCATCTTCCATAAAGCTCGAAAACGCGCATCATTAATCCAGCAGTATAAAGTCAAAAATATGCCGCACTTCTATTAAAATGTTAAGAATGATAACTACTATTCCACGTTTAATTCCGCAATTTTAAACAACGAGCAATTAACTATAAAATTGTGAACTAGTTCAAAACAAAGGACATATTTAACTTGCACTAAAAATGTCTGACATAGTGTTAGAATTTAAATATGTGCACAAAGCATTGTATTTAGATTTAATTTTCTTAACAATGACTTTTATTTAATTTTTAAGAATGTAGTTTACATCATAATCGCTCAAAATTTCATTAATGAAGTGTTTATAGCTCTTTTATCCAGAATCTTTTCATTGTACTGGCTAACTGACCTACATGCATGGCCACACTAAGACCAGTTGTGTGAACTGTTCATATCGCTCCTTACAATGTTTTTTTTCTCTTTTTATTTTGTCTTTATTTTATTTTATTCCATTAAACTTCTTATAATTTCCCTTCAGCCTGGCGAATTATAAGCTTGGGAAGCGTGGAAGATGCGAATATACAGAGGGTGTCAAAAATGTGTACACACTTGAAGCAAAGAAAAAACTGATTTAACATAACAAAACTGAATTCACACAAACAGAAAATTATGAGCACTAATCATCTTAGACTTTTACAGTTACAGAAGTTGCTCAAAATATCCACCATCGGCGTCGATACACTTCTGAGTACGTTGAACTACTGATTGAGCAACGTTTGTGAAAGTGTCCTCAGCGATTGCTGTTTCAACATCTTCCCGAAGTGCTCCCGTTGTAACTGGTTTTCTACGGTATTCGGTACCATGAGTCTCAAATTTGTCTCGGATGCGTGCAATTGTTACTCGCGTTGACGGTTCTGTTCTTTACACACGTCTCCATTGCCTTTTAACTTCAACAACACTCCCGGTTTTTCAATACAACTTCAAAATTGCTTTCCATTTTTCAAACTATATTCTCAGCTCCATTTTGTTGTAGCAACGCTACTATAACAAAACATGAGTCACATCTGTTTACAGAACATCATACGATAAAGTTGGCTTCATTTGTTCATTATTGATTTACCCGTCACGTAAGAACGCTATCATAATGTATGCGAGTCACATCTGTTTACAGAACATCATGCTACATATTACTGACGTTTTTCGGTCCAACTTCGAAATATATTAAATAGATATCTAAGAGAAAGAGTTTATACGGTTTTTTTGGTACCCTCAGTAAATTCCATGAATGAAACTATTATTAGTATTAATAATAATTCTATTACATTTGTTAAATGAAGTCTTATCATGCTGGCCATTCTTGGTCCATCCAATTCGGGATGCCTCTGCTAGGGGAAGTTAATATTGGAGTCTTTTTTAAAAACATATAAATGAGAATTGTTAAAAAATGTAAAGGATATTAGGTGTTCGTTTTAAAATTAAAGACATAGGGACATAGCATCACTTCTGATCTTTTGAGTTCCTAGCATATGGTCATTCTACACACCGAATTTTATGTCAATGAATCCATAATTCAAAAGTCATTTAGGTGGTACAAGATTTATAATTAGCATCGTATAATATTATTATATATTTAATATTACTGATAACCTTAATATTACACATTTTGTGGTGCATGTTGATTATAAATTATACAATAAGAATTCAGTTCATTACAAATACTTCGACTTTAGATGTAATTTCCAACACAGTTCAAAATAAATTCACTTAAAACCTATAAAAGCGCTGATATACATCATTGCAACTATTACTGTTTCACTCAAAAGAACGGGTTTATTGTGATATCGTTTTGAACAACGTATTATTTTTATATTCTCCCTCAGTCTGTATTTATAAGGTTGTATCCGTGGAAAGATGTCTTAATGTCATTTCGTTTTTGAGACAGCTCTGTTTTATGTGGCTTAGGTAAGACAGCTTTTTCTATCATGAAAAGTGTAGTTAATTTTGAAAATAGTAGCATAATCTGACTATGGTAAAATGAGTGAGCCATTTATTGACTAAGATAACAAGATATACGATATAAATATAAACAAATATTTAAGCATGCTGTTGAAAAAGAACCAATCGATAAAACAGAATCTGAGTATTTTTGGTGACACGATTATGTATCCGTTAATTCTTATTCTTTGTTGCATACCCAGTTTTATCAACAGTCTTACAGAGGAAGAAGGTGGGGAAAGGTATGAATCAATACTCAGAGATGACCGCATCCAGAATATACATCACTGAGATGATGTGTTATTGTTGAAAAATAATGGGATGGTTTACTGGTGAACTGCCAACTGGAGATAACATCCAAGAGAGGGTTTATTTGAAATGCATTCTGGAAGAACTCCAAACGACGTTGGCGAGCGTATCGGCTCCAGGTACAAAAAATTAGTCTTCAGGACTGTCATATAACTCCTCAATTGGACCTGTGAAATTGTGTATCAGGTATTCATACTACACCGAATCCTCTAAATATTCTATATGAGCAAAATCATAGCATGCTCAAAAGGAAATTCTTTGTTAACGCTCCAGTATTTACGGAACACTTAATTTTGTCAAACAACTTGCAGGTGTAACAATAGAAACTGCTATCAAGCAAATAATTAAGGTAACAGATCTGCCAACTGAGGGTACGCTTTTTGTATCTGCCATTAATGTAGGAAATACGAAGTGAACTTAGCTTTATTATGGCACTATTCTTCCAAGGAATGTTCACGAATCACAAGTAATTTTTTTTAGATTGATTAATTTACGGACGCTATTTAACTTCTCAGGTCATCAGGGTCCCATTCTATTCAGGGCGTGAAACGGCCGACAAATTTTGCTCAGAGGCCTCTTCTTTCAGGCTTGAGGTTCTTTTTCGTGCCGTAAATGTACGACACGGGACCCACGGCTTTACTTCCCTTCCAACGGAAGCCATACTTAGGATTTTTACGCGCGAAAAAATCCATCGGCCCTGGCCGGGTTCGAACCCGCGATCTTGGGTTTAGGAGGCAAGTATGGTAACCACTACACCACCAGGACCGACTCGCAAGTAATTATCAATAAAAACAAAATTCCTCTCTAGCAGTGATAAAAAAGAAGCGGATATTTTCATAAGCAAAAATATTTCGAAACTTTCCTCTTTGATATAGTGCGGAGATATCGGTTAAATATGGAAAGTTCCGAATGGCTGGCAACTGAGGTAACGAACGTACCTCTAACATCAGGACTTTCCTCATTCTTACGACTTTAATAACAGGGAAACAACACAAAAAGTAGGCGGTTATAAGTTCATCATCTGATTTACATGGGAATAATAAATACGTCTATGAGAGATATGCAAGTTGAGACATATTCAGTTGCAGTTATAGCAAATGGAGGTGCAGGCGACAAACAATATGCTGCTCTGAAATGTTTGCCTTTGTTTCCACAAATCTTCATCTAAGGCATAGGCAGTGTTATAGGAGGCCTTGGAGAATTCTTCTCTATAGTACAGTTCGGAGATGACTTATGTTTACCTTTAACACATACCCAAATTCTTTAGGTGTACTAAATGTGGGACAGGCAGGTGCGTGTATGGAGATATGACAATTTAATCAGATGAGTTTACAGACCCAGTGCAGTGGGCGCTCGTTTCCAATATCAATTGAGTGCTAAATAAAAACTTTAATATCACTCTGATGTGTAACGTATTGTGGACTGAAGCATTAAATTATTTGAATTAGTTCTGCTTTATGGGAAAATAGATAAATGCAATCCTATTTACACTATCAAAAACATATAAAAATATCTCCAGTTCCAAGAATGTTTTTGATGGCACAAATTGAAGCTACGCTTTTTTTTCCCCCGAAAATGTGGTCATTATGTGAACAGCGGAAAACATTTACACATTAAAGTTACATATCTTAATTATATTATTAGTATTAATTATATATTTAATTTCAAACTTTTCCCAGTTTTAGGTGTTTCTTGGTGACTTTTAGCAGTTTATCAAGTAATTATTACAGTAAATTAGGCAAACTTTGCTCTTTTTGGTGCCTATACATATCATCAGAAGCGTAGCTGGATAAATTTAACTCCAGGCTAAAAATAAAACTTAATCTTTTTATTTCCCTCCATTAATACATATAACTTTCATTTATTTCCTGAATTATTTTTTAAAATATGTATTTCTTCATGGATTATTGTATCACCACTGTGGCTATTAATTACAACTGAAGAACAAACGTCATAATATTTTATAAATCAGCAAATAAACATTATGTATTTATGTGGTACACATTTCCTTATTCAGTGCAGAATTTTGAAGGTCTTTCAATACCTCTCCTGGACACAGGGTGACATTCTCAAAGCCTACGTGGTGCCTGGTGGTGTCTATTAATCTCAATAGTATCTGTGTAATTTTT
Organism: Metallyticus violacea; assembly: GCA_030762175.1. Lineage (NCBI taxonomy): Eukaryota > Metazoa > Arthropoda > Insecta > Mantodea > Metallyticidae > Metallyticus > Metallyticus violacea. The sequence goes on from CM060834.1 coordinate 95,986,591, forward strand.
CTCATTTATTTAACAAATTTTGATCTCTGAGAGTATGTCCTTTATTCTTTTGTGATCTAGTTTTGAGTAACTTGCAATATATCTTAGAAGTTTCATTTTATTTGCTTGTAAACTCAATTTATGCTTTTGTCTCATGAGTCATGGCCCGTGTTTTGCATCTAAGCATAAGACACGGAACAGAAATTACATTATAAACTTTTAGCATTGTTTGTTTTTGTACTTTGTAACAAATCTTTTCCTAATTGTACTATTAATATAATTGAATATTAATAATTTTATTTCTTGTCAATATTCCCAAATATGCCAATGTGTGATAAATTTAAAATTATTACCTATCAATGGTTTTATTTTCAATAGTTTATGTAAAATTGTATTTTTTTCTTGAAAAGTCGTTGTTTTACTTTTATCAACAGATACTTTCATATTATATTTTATATAGTAAAATGGATATTTTATATTACTCTGAATACACACTGGAGATAATCGTTCTTTTTCGTGTTTTCTTACTTCAGCTTCATTCTTAGACAGGAATTTAATGTTTCGGGTGTTCCTCTTCTCCGACAGATCATATTTCATTTACGATACTGTTACTGCTTTGCAAGTTGCTAATGAAGTTCAAACTTTCTCTGCAACTGACTGAAAATTTAGTTCGGTATTTGAAGCTGCTAACAGGATGCAGCGAAGTTTGAGAAAGTTCCGATAATCACGAAGCTGAAAAATATGGTTTCCACGTCTCCTCATCGCCGCTTTAATTATCGACGTTCTGAACTACAATACTCAAGCTCACGACTTCTGAAGTAAATAGACTGTCAAAGATATTAAATATAAGAATAAGTTAATGAGAAAAGAGAAGTATGGCTAAAATGCACAATTATATTTGAAATTAATGACAATATGCTGAAATGATGTATTTACTTACATTTTAGATTTGATAAATATCCTCTCCTAAAATACCTGTGAGAACTTTCATTGAACTATTAATTACTCCCTTACATTTTATACTGACTGAAATATAGTTATTTAAAAATATTTTCCATTTCCGCTTTACTCTTTTATAAGGATAACAGAATAAGAATAAATAATATCCAGATAAAATACTTATGACTAGAATGTCACGAATCCTCAAGAAAGACTTTTGACAAAATTTTCTAAAATATGTTTAATTTAATGAGATATGAGCATAAACTTTTGTAACCTAATAAGTTAGGTATTGGAACAGAGAATAAAGAGTATAACGTGAACATGTGAAATGTATGTCGACAAAAGAGAAAGTTTTTTGGTGTTTTTTGTTAGGAAAGCTAAAAAGGCCATAAAACTCTATTCAAAGGGTCGACAGTGATGCCACTTTTAAAAGGATTACCTTTGGAGTGTTAATAATTCCAAAGCTATTTAAATTCCTTTGGGCTTTAAACTCGGCAGTCGACAGGTGGTCGTACAGTTAGCTTTAAACTAGCCAATGTCAATAAACTGTTTTAAACTTTGAAATAATAGCGAATGACACGTGCGAACTTAAACCAGCCAATGGTAAATGTATGTTTGAACTTTTAAAGATAGACACGAAACTTTCGCGTGCTCGTGCCCTTTTCACGTCGCAAGGCCTACAATTACTTTATTTTATTTTACTATATTAAAAGGCGTTTGCTCTGTTAGGGCTAGCAGTTCTCACATGACGTACGCAGTCATCAGTAAGAACACTTTTAAGTTAGACACTCAACTGAGAAGCAGTTAACGTTTTATAAACAGTTCTAGATGCTACACGCGGCTAGACACATTCTGCAGGGACGCGTCCACTCGTTTAAGTCAATACGCTGCGAGCATTCATTTGTCAGTTCTACACGCGGCGAGAGGTCTACACGCCGCATGCATATCTAATTTCCAGACGCGGCGAGCTGCAGTCAAGTTTAAGTTCAATACACGTCAAGATACATGCTCAGGTATTCGTAATAAATTCCATTTCAGAAGCGGTTTTCAGATTCAGTTCATATACGTGGAAGGTGTAGCTAAATTTATATTGGACGTAGATAAGTTTTATCGTACGCAAAACACCAGAGAATACGAAAGATTTTGAACATAATAAAGTCGCATCACCTGCTTATTTACTCTATTGAACTTCTCTCCCGGTCCTGTTGGGTACGAATCAACAAAATAGCAATATTCACTTTTAGAAATTGTTGTCATTAAAGCTTACACCGAAGCAACCATTAATAAATCTACCAAACGGCATGAAATTTGGTGTTGAACCTACGGGCACTGAGCCGGAGCCTACAAAACTGCTTAAAATGTACTCATTTGCATTTTAAGATACTTATATTAGTAAGGCAGTTTTACTTTATATTCATGATACATTGCCAAACCTTTAAAATAAAACAATTGGTATATGTGCTAAATTGGAATAAAGGACTGCTGATAACTGTGCTTGTTATATATAAGCATAAACTATTACGGCTTCAGAATCAGAGTCAGACAGGAAATAATGTAAGATAAAGCCCAAAAAAATAAAACCACGTATCTTTGGCTTGCCTTGCCGTGTCCGACTATAGCTGAGAATCTGACTCTAAAATTTATTCTAACACAGGATTTGTATGAAATTAAAATATTATTGGTTTAATTTTGTTTTTGACACTTTTAGTATTAAACTTATTCGATAATTTTACACTAGGTGAATGCAAATAAAACATCGTTTATACTCGTATAACAAAATAATATTTTAATGTAAATTCTGGAATAATGATTGGCCATTAAACTTCCAAATGAACGAGCTACAAGAGAGCGTCTATATAAAGCAAATGTTAATTCTTAAGTTACTTAAACTTTCCTATTTTAAACGAGAGATTGGCGTTCATTTAACACAACTGAAATGTTGTACAACGAATAAAGCTGTAAGTTAAGAATAGAAACTCTGGCATGCTAATGGTAAAGAACATAAATTTCAAACTAATTTGTAGGCAGCTTTTGTATTATATATTCGAAATAACACAAATAAGATGTGAAAAGATTTTAAAGTTGGCTACGCTAGTCGGAAACTCATATTCTTTACCATTAGCATGTCAACAGCAGGGTTTCCTATTTTGAATATAAATAATATTTATCGAGTAGTTCGAACAATCGTAGGCTAAATGACGTGACATTACAAATGTAGAAATGAAAGATTCTGAATATATATACAGAGCGTATCAGCAGGTTTGTTACAAAATCTCATGAGGGGTAGTCGTTATTAATATGATCAATTTTTATGTAGGAACACAAGTCGGGAAACTCTGCATTTGGGAACAAGACACCTTGTTTTGTGTGCATACTAATTGTTAAGCAGCGTTGGAGAATAATGATCCAAAGCCTTGGTTATCTCGGTATGCACTTTAATTCATTGTTGGCGTTCCAGCAGTTATTTACGAATTTGTTTAAATGTCCTCCAGCAGCCTCAATACCTGCATTACAAGGCCTTACTGCAGCGTTTGAGGAAGTGAGCCTTGTGCCTGATGATGTTACAGGCAATTATATATATTTCCAATATCACTTCAAAATTGCTTTCCGCTGTTTAAACGATAATCTTGGTTCCATTTTGTTGTAGCAACACTAGCATAAACTAATGGTAGTCACATCTGTTTACAGAACATCATACGATAACCTTGGCTTCATTTGTTCATTGTGGAGTTACCTGTCACGTAGCAACGCTACCATAATGTATGTCACATCTATTTACAGAACATCATACTACACCTTACTGTTGTTTTGAGGTCTAACTTTGAAATATATTAAATAGATATCTGCTATGAAAGTGTGTGCAATTTTTTGGCACTCTCGGTATAGAGTGGGGAAGAACATGCATCTTAAATTCGTAAACAAGAAATAGTTAATGCGCGAACATATTGTCACGTTGGAGGACGTAGGTGCAGGCTATCTCTCCACAGTTTCTGTCTCCCGTTTTCTCAGAGAGTGTGACGATCTCTTCCAAGAGAGGATTGGGCATTTTTCTCAACGTCGTAACTAACACTAGCGATTATTTTACTCAAAAAGGTTTGCTCTTCATGTGTTATTATCTATTTTTAGTCATATTGGAGAGATGAACTTTACTGCAATACAATGCAAATTAATTTTTCCTTCAAAATGACTCGAACAGTCCAACAGGGCTAATATTAACTGATACATGAGCAATCAGCTGACGTCGATGGTCAACGAATATCATCTACGAACTCCCGATAAATTTTAATCGCTTATACCAATTTTAGCCTGCCCTTTTTCTACTTTGCAATTAGAGTATCTATACCTAATGGAAACCGTTTGATCTTCAGTGGATTCACGATTGGCTGTAAGAATGGAATTAAAGTTGAGTTTGCTCGGTCTGTTTATTACGCCAACGGTTTCAGTTACATTTTAGTAGGAAGTGTGTGCAAGATTTTCTACTGAGAGTTTGTGCCGAGAGTGAGATAAACATTAGAACAAAGAATGTTTATTTTATTAAGTGCAAAAGAAATAATACAAGTTCTATTGAGGAGAATACGTGCTAAATTTCTAGAAGTAACATCTCCATCTCAAAATGCATTTTTAATATATATATATATATAAAAAAACCAGACCATAACAAAGCGATTTTACAGAGGGGTAACTTGATGAAATAAACCGAAAGATTCTCCTGGAAAGTCTTTAACATGATTAGCGCAGCAAGTTGATGCATTTGTCGACAGTGCGTATAAAGCTACTCAGCTGCTGCATCTTCATTCATACAAATTACTGTTCTACCTGGGGCACTGAAACAAAACATCTGGAAGGCGATTTACAATACTCAGAGAATGAATTACTGCGGGTGGCTCAAAATAGTTTTAAAAGGATTCAGGAATATCTCTAAACAAAGGGCAGGTACTATGATGATGAATACGTATGAGGATTACGTTTAACAACGGTGAAGTTGTTTTTATCAATCTAATGAATCTGGGAAAACTATTTTTAAATTTCACTCAAATTTAATGTATGCGCTGCTCTATTTTCTGAGAAACATCAATGACGCGAAATTTTGAAATTTCGACATTTTTACACACACACACACATATATATATATATATATATATATAGATACATGAAAAATAAAAATAAAGAAATACTATTAACAATGTAACAAATTAACACTAATAATAAAAGTAGATAAAGATAAAACACTGAGAAAGAGTCACACTTGAAATTGCTATATTTCGAACATGTCTAGGCTTCTTGCCATTGAAGAACTCGCAGTAGTTCGAAATATAGTAATTTCAAGTGTGACTCTTTCTCTGTGTTTTATCTTTATCTACTTTTATTATTAGTGTTAATTTTATATATATATCCTATTTCATACATGTTTCTAGAGGTGATATGGAAATATTATTCAGTTTTTATGCATAGCCGTTTTTTTATTTAAAGTAAATTCATGGATTTGATTGAAATTGATATGTATTCGTATATAGGATTATTTTACATGTAAAATTTTTCGGTAAGAATATCTGTTCTAAATGTTGTCTACTTTACACGAATTAAAACAATGGCAATGCAGGAGTGTGAAACCTGAGCAGCATAAGTAAGAGATAAGTAAATTTGAACACCATACTGTAAAATGCACATGCGTTTGGTTTTCAATATACAAGATGAGTTCAACCACTCGATATAAGGCTTCCAATATATGTGCCTGGGAAAGAGGTTATCTACGTTCCAGCATCTCAGGGGGATGGAATCTCATATCGAGATCTCCCCTGAGAATTCGATGGAGTGTTTGTAAGGGAAGAAACCACAGAACTGCAATAATCTTCTCAATGGTAAAGATCAGCGGTACATTTCTGAGCCGTACGACATGACTTCAGTCTGGCTAAAAGTTAAGTACACTTTTAAATTCAGCTCTCTATTTTATGTACATTAAAATGTATTTTTAAGTTTTATGTTATACTTAAAACATTTAGCTAGCAAATGCCTTGCTGATCTGTTTCCAACTCTTATAAATATATATTCCGTTTATTTTTATGCAGGGTATAAATAAATTTTTTTGTCTCGTTGTTAAAATACACCAACGAATTAAACTTTTCTTGAACTGGGCTATGTATTCCTAAGAATCATATTTTCTTTTAAGTGAGTCAGGTGCGTTTTCTTCCGTTATCGCCATGTCAAGTTCTAATGTCATTAAACGCAATTACAGCTAAAGCTATTTTAAATGAAGCAAGAACACTACAGTGTGTACGTATAATATTTTGAGTTTCAAGTGTGTTATTGCAACAAACTACGAAATGTTCGGCGTTTATGCTTCTTTGATATTATGCATTTGAGCAAATCTTGTGAATTAAAAAATTAAAAGAAGCCTTTAATGTTGTAATGTACCACAGTCCAAAATAATGTAGCATGTGGAAATTAACAATATGTGGGGAAATGTGTTGTAGCATTGAGTCAGTTAAGAAATGAAAATGACGGTTGGAAGCAAAATTAGGATCTGTGCATGCGCAGCATGAAGTAAAAGTATTCCCTTTAACGGCCTTCTTAAGAGTCATGACACCAATGATCTAAGATGATAAAGAGAGTACTAAATTAAAAAAATATTAAGTTTCATAAGTTGGAACTTGGAGAGAGCAGATGTACCGCCAACTGCTCCATAGTTGTCATCGTGATTGACTCTTTCCAAGTTCCAACTCACTTTGTTAGGGCCGGTATTTCAATTCTGCTCAATGGCTGGCCTAATGGGGGCACCTCCGGGAAGAAGGGAGGAGTTGAGGGGGAGAGTATCCAAGAGCGGTAAGGGAGGGACATAGTTGGGTCACTAACACGTTTGCAAATACAACATCCCTACGTCGGTGAGTACCCCTACAAGAAGTTCGAGATCCTCAAAAGGCCCGATTCCAAAACCCAGATGCCGAGATAGTAACTTTTGGAAAGAGCAAGTCACCGTCACACGCACTAAATCACCTGGTTCTGTAAGTTTCAACGGAATGAAATGAATGAAAAAGATTAGAGGGCGGAAAATTCATGGAAAGGAAAAATCCAACACAGCATCGCCTAATCGACCATGAGAAATCACATAAAAACCCAAGGTCAGGATGACCAGCTCCGAGAGATTTGAGCCCGAACCTCTCGAATGTGAATCCCAAGCACTACAGACTTAGCCGCCAAGCTCAGTTGTAAAGAAAGGTATATTTTAGGAACTATCTACATTAGAAAATACTTTTAGAAAAATGTTATTAGGAACAATGATCATTAAGTAACATTAATTTAAAAATCAGCGTTTAGTAAAATAATGGAGAATACTTTCAACATACTAATACTATTCTAAATAAACAAGAGTTAATCCTCCTCTATGATATAACAGATTCATCGCGCAAATTGAAGATGTTAGTTAAAAATATCGCAGTCTAATGAAAAATAGCAAAAATTGTGTTTTCTAGTAATTCTCTATTCAGTATTTTTTTTTTCAAAACATTCGGAATGGCATTATTTTATGGAGAAAGGCCCTTACAGTTGGGGGAAGGGTAGTCCTTAAATGCTTACAAAAAGAAAAGATGACGAAGAAAAAAATAAGAAGACCGTGTACAGTAGTTCAACTTCAAGGCCACCGTTTGGGCTCCGTATGCCCCGCATTTATGACCATCACCTTGTTCCAGTTTAAACTTAATGGAGTACTTTATGTGGAATCAGCTGGAGAAATAGCGCACCAGTAGGAAGAAATTTATGATACATCATATAAATGACTGCTTCCCTTAGAGGTGCAGACAGGTGCAGATAACGGCCACAAACCGTTGTTATAATATTCTGGACATGTAGATTCTTAAATTAGTGTGAAATCCGATAATTGTGCAATTAATTTTTAATTATTACAAAGAACTAGCGAAAATCCCGCTTTTGCACAGTATTACTTCAACCGTATAGACTGTAAAAATGTTAGCGATTATATTTTATTAGCAAAAACAGAAGACTACAAATAAACTTATGCTAAATAGATGGAAGAAGTATATTTTATTTTCCATATATTAAGATATGATATTAATATAGTTTTAGAAATAAACAAATAAAACGGAACACATTAAACGTGCATTCATGCACTTTAATAGGAAAATAAAACAAGAAGAATATATGTTGTAGCATAATATCCAATAATTCACTCTGAAATACAAAAGTGAAAGCTAGATTCCAAAGTCAAAAGACAAAAGAAGATAGAAGGAGCACTTATGGGCTTTGTAACGTTAACTACATAATAATACATAGAAACCAATCAGAAATAAATGTTTTATAACCCAACTAGAGTAATATTTTTGCAAACATTAGAAAATATTCAGAAAAATAAAAGCAAAAAGCAACGAAGAATGCTAGACAACAAATTTCCATGGAGTTCCTTTCCGTACAATAAGAAAATATTACAAAAATTAGATGGGCACACTAATGAAATGTTAACCTTAGAACAGGCCTTTAAACCAAAATTATAAAGGAAGAAATCAGGCTAATGTCGAACGTTTGTTATTTTTATAGAAATAAGCCATTTTATTGAATATTGTCTAAGTTTTCGACTACTGCATTGCTGTTTATGCTTAGAATGAACCGAAAAATTAAAAACACAATTATTTTAATTTTTTTTAAGCAGTGATGCAGATGTTCTGGAAATTCGAGATTAAGATTGTCAAAAGTGTCTAATGCTGTATGACCATTCAACAGCGCACAGTGATCAAAAATATAAACACAGCGCGACACCATAACGGTTTTAATTGCATTATACTTATATGACTTATATATTTATAATTTTGTTATTATTTATTTTATATTTATTATTTTATTTGTTTATTACTTACAATATATGCACATAGTGTTGTAATGTATTTTATTTATTTAGGCAGAATTTAATGTTAATAATCTTAAAATAGTAAAATTAATATAAATAGTATAATTAAAATAACATTTCTGATAGACACCGCCTTTCCCAAGCCTCAAAAGCTTATACAATCTTCATACAAATACCTGGAAGTATCACTTTCACCATTGCTACCATTGTGCTATTTTGGATCTCCCGCCAATCTTTTTAATTTGGGTGTTCTTCTGTATTCCAGCAGTTCATGCCCAAGATGTTATGAGAGAGATTTTCATTTGTTTCAGTTTCTGCCTTTTGGAAATTTCAGTAAAAGGTACTACTACCTGGCTGATTAACATATCGCCGTCTTATCTCTTTATCTGAAGGGAATTGTTGAAGTCAGTTTAGATTGAAATAAATAAACATGTCTTTTATTTCCATTTTATATTTAATTGGAAAATTATATTTGATTTGAAATCTAATACCTAATCCTCATTTTAACCAGTTTTTATCCAAGTCAGAAGTTTCATCAGATCTTTAATTCTTGAAACATAAGAAAACACGATTGATTATTTTCCACTGTCGAATACAGAAAAACAAAAAAGTCCAATTTGTGTAACTCTGCCACTAGAAACTAACAAAACAATTGCATGATAATGCCATACAGTTACAACCATTTTCATATTTCAAAAATAAAAGAAGAATCGGCAATCCATTATTCAACAGGCTTAAGTATATGAAATAACGAAATATTCTGCAAGCAACGTCATTAGCTCAGTTATATTTCTAAGTAAAGTTTAAAATTTATATTTTTTAAAACATTTTGCAATTTTGTATGGACACTCTTGTCTAGGACGTCGTTTCGCTATTTTTTGTTTTGTTTTACTAGTTTTTTTTTATTTCAGTTTAGGAGCATAACTTCCCTAAATTATTCTTAAAATTAAATTAAAATAAGCAGGCCAATAATATCAATATAAATACTACAACCTTGGAAATGCAAATTTAAGTAAATAAAAATGTACAAATTTATTTTTGGCTCCGAGTGGCAAACTTTGAATCTGTCAAAGACAGCAAAAAGGTTTCCATTTATGTTTAGGCATTTTCCATGAAAAGCAATTTCCACTTTCAGGCGTTGATAGGCTTTCGGATTCGTGCGGCTTTAAATTAAACAAAAATACACATACGTTACAAAAGAAGTATATTAAATAAATAAAACATAGGTATAATAATATATGAAAAATATAAGCAAGGAATCTTTAAATGGAACGATACAAATAAAGCGTTCAAACAAAAAATATTTGAAAATAAAATCACGGATTTCTACGTCCTCAAAGAGTCCCTTATGAGAGCAGCTGACTTATCAATCTTGTGTAAACAATTTGTAATCGTTGTGCTCTGATTCTGGACATCAAACAGTTGAGAGTTGATTCAATCTGCTTAAGAATGAGTTTACAGCTGCGAGACATATGTTAAATGATAATTATTCGGAAGGAACTAAATTAAAATTTTTGGTTAAAGCCTTGGCAGATTTGAACTTTCGCCTCTTGGGGGTATTGCCTTGTCAATCTTCGTCCTTTGTATCTATTCTGGAATGTATTTCACTGCTATGACAGACTCGTTACATTTTCTACACTGTGTTGCCTAAACATAACCTGAAATGATTGTATCCAAAAGCAGTGTTGGGACATGGCTACCATACTCTTATCGTTAAGGAAATTATTAGAACATTCCTAAAAACGTTAGAGTTGAGGCTGTGATGGTATATAAATTCTATAAGCTAATACCGTTATTACTCTCTGGTATGTATTATGTAATTTAATACGACATTGAGATCAAAATTCTTTTTTTCTGCGACAGTACGTAAAGTTGCAAATTGCCTAGTTGTTGTTTAGTGCTTAAGGTGATTGTGTCTAAATAAAATAATTATTTACATTATGCACTGCTATTCGCTTTACGCACCTCGATGTTTCATGGTGTAAATATTACATATAACAAAATCTACGCAGTATACTTTTATCATTCATAGTCACTTATTATCTAGTTATGTATAAAGTACTCATTGCGTGTAAGAAGCATTCAGTTTTTTCTAACCTTTTTGTTCACTATGGTCGGTTTAAATGGCCATGATTTCGCTATTTTATAACTCATCTATCTTGAAATATTTAAAAATCGTTTTTGCAAAAACTCAACATTATCTGTTTTGTGATAACACTATTAAGGAAAAGGAGCTCTATAGCCTGACAGAACTCATTCCTGCATATTGCATATAACAGATAACTTACATTTTACATATTTTAGGAAAGCAGAAATCACTAAAATCGTTATATTAAAAAACAAATTTTGAACGTACTGATTTCTGCTAAAACGACGAGTTATTTAATGTACATTTTGTGCTGTGTCTTTAACTTTTTAACTTAATACTCGTCCAAAAAGTGACACGTTAGAAACTTCATCATAAACAATTATTGCAGCAATCCGAGAGGAAAAGCAGGGGTTTGACAACACTTTTATTATTTCTAGTAGTACGAGTATTAGTAGCTATTTTCAGCAATCTGCAGAAATAACTAATATTACATTTTCTACTTTTAAATTATTTTAAATACAGATGATTCTTAATTTAACACGACAATGCCTGCATTTTGATACTGAAAAGTACTAGGGAAAGGATACGTTGAATGAACTGGTGAAAGAGGGTGGAGGAGAGAATTACTCTTAGTAATTAAAAACCATTTAGCCACAATTAGTGAAACGTAAAACCGAGGAACACTAATTTCAGGACGTGATGTGAATTCCTCTAAAGCTCGAAGATTAATTCAGCGAGAGATATTTAAGCCTTAAAATTTAAAAATCCTTTCTTTTCGAGTGTTTTCTCACTGTATAATTAAATAGCTCAATGATTTGGAACTTATTTAAGTCTTATTTATGTATCTCAATTTCAACATCTTTGATCTCCTAAATCGGGAGCATTAAAACTCTTGCGCGTTCTATTCTCATACTTCAATAGTCAGCTGCTACAGCAAACCTTCACTCTTATTTCACCATTTTTCCACGCAATTCCTTTGTTCCCAATTCTTTTCCTTTTCCTTCCCCATTCTTTTCTTTCTATCCCAATTTTAAATATTCTAGAAATCGGTGACAACCATCCTGACTGAGTTGGTCTGTATATTTTTTCTGAATAAAATGCTGACTTTCGAGTTTTAGGCGAAATAGATGTTTGGGTCTGTTATTCTAAATTATCAGATTCTACGCCTTCTTCTACCATTATGCCCATTGATCATATCATATCACTTAATATGTGGATCCTATAATGAGTTTATCGAGCTCTAAAATAGTTAGTCTAAATCCATGATATAGATTTTGTCAGAAATTACATACATTTTGTATATTTGATGAAATTGTCATACCTTTCATATTTACAAATTATAGCTCTGCCTGTAAAGTTTTTCCGAGATGGCTATTTTGATATAGTTTAAATTAAAATACCATCTTAGGAAAAATACATATAATGGTATTATTATTTTCATCTAGAATATTTACAAAATGGCAACTTAGTACGTTTACCTATGGACAAATAGAGAATACCAAAACAGAGGATTCTGGAAAGAAATAAACCCAAGATTGGAAGATATTGATAGACAAGAAATACTTGATAGTATGGGAGAAAAGAGTTTTGAGACTTTATGGGAAAATATGCAGAACAATGTGATGAGTCAGGTAGGAAGGTTTTGCAAGGCTAGAACTGGAGTTATGGATTTAAAAGAATTAGGATATAATAAAGAGGTGGAAAAACGTGCAATGTTTGGAGAAAACAATATGTATTTTCATTGTTTATTGTACAGTATGCAAAAAAAGTTTTGGACTTTTGGACAGAGCATTTTTGGAAAAAAAAATTATTTGAATCTAGATGGTGAAATATTAATTAGAAATATTTTAACTATAAAAGAAAAAAAGAATATAAAATGAGAGGGAACTATTTTGGCAAATTTAGAGAGAAATGAACAAGAATAATCAAGAGGAAGATAAAGGGAAACATAACCTTAGAAATATAATCGATCAGATAAGTATAAACAAGGATAGGTTGATACAGTAATATGAGGGTCACCAGTTAACTGATAACCTGGAGTTGTGTGTATTGAGATCAGAATGTAAACAAGCAGCTATAGAAAGAAAATATCTAATAAGCAATATTAGTATTATTTTAGAACTCGTTTTATAACGGACTGATAAACTACGTATAGTATATTATGTAGTCTATTGGGATATTTTCAATAAATTTTCATGCACATAAAGGATAATGCTAACCTAAACTTAGCTTTATTTTATTAATATGTAGCTACTTTTATAGACGGTGGAAGTGTTTGCTACAAGTGTCTGCAACTTGTTACTTGATCTAAGTCCTGCTTGTGTCTGGTTCTTTGCTATGTACATCTGCATTTTTGTGCATACTTTTGAATTGTCAACTACAAATAAAAAGTAAAGTTAGGATTAACTCGCAAGCTAATGTTAAATTTTAAAATGTTTTGAATAGTGATTAACAATGGGTAATTATTCTTATTATTTAGTAATAAATAATTCTTTAGCATTAAATGGATTTCCCTAGAACATCATTCTATGTCATTAAGGAACTGAAGTAAACATAATACACTATTTTTAGGATGCTGTTATTTATAACGTGAATTAATGATCTGATTGCAAAACTTAACTAATTGGTTCAGTTGACAAATGAGGTCTTTCCAATTCATATAATGGTCAATCATAAGACCAAGAAATTTTATATTAATTATTTAATTGCCTTCATGTCGTATCTTTAGGTCGCAATGGTTTTATTTTTTTTTGTGATAATTAATATATTTAGTTTTCTTTTTTAAAGTTTACATAAATTTTGTTACTGTCAAACAATTTATTTAGTATGTTAAAAAAAATAATTGTATGAATCTAAGAGCGGATTGATTTTGTTTAATTTAATGAGAATAAATGTACCATCTGCAAAAAGAATTGGAATAGTTGGTTTATTTTTTGCTGAGGGGAGATAACTGATACATAGTAAAATAATAATAGGTTCAAAATACAACCTTAAGGAACGCCGCACTTTATTACTAACCATTCCGAGCACGCTTTGTAATTATCTGAAGAATATATTATACCTTTTTTGCTTTTGTTTGATTATTATGATGCAATATACCCTTTGCCCTTAGGTAACATGTAACGTTGTTATATTTTGTTGTATATTGCATTAAGCTTTCCTTTTGTAGTTTTTCTGTAGTAGAGAAGATTGCATTTTAAAACCATTAATGTAACTTTATTATAATTAAAACACTTATATTCATTAGCTGAGTTTATAAAATGTTTGGGCTCTGATAATTATTTTAAGGAATTGACACTTTACTGTAAATTAAATTTGGCAATATTTTCATGGTTTTATGCCCATTTAAATTATATGTATTGCTGCATTAGATTTTATACAAGTTTAATTTTTAAAGGCAGAAATTATATTTAATGTGTGAATTATATGTAATTATTATTATTGTTCAATAAAATAGATTACATTTGCAACATTTTTCCCTTCTCCTATATCGGAATGCTATCTTTAACCGGGCACATCCTGGTTTATTTTCCTTCCAGCATATTTCTAAGATTAAATTTTGCATGGACATCAACGGAAGGCTGTCAGACTTATATTATTAATTTAGAGAAATTTAACCTTATCTTCAGATATTTTAAACATATTGTTTTCTAACGCTATATTTGTTTCGTTCCACTTAAGGACTCTTTGCTTTATTTTTTGTTATACATTGAATTTTTTATTTTTTTTATTTAGGGTTAAAGGGTTTTTAAATTAAAAGTATTAAGTAACAAGATTAACAAAGCGTTTAAACCTTTATTTCGTATTTTTTTACGTTTTAATTTATTCAAGTAATGTACATCTTTAGTGCATGTGCTCTGTCACTTTTGTCTAGGGTATCGTTTCACAACTAGCTGCAAAATCAGAAAGCGCAAGGTTGTACCCTGTTTTGGATAAATTTCATAATCTACTTTATGTTTTGTTTATTTTACTCTTTTTCCGGGATATACATTCCCTAAAAATGCTGTTTCCGATGGGCTTAGGGTTCGTTCACCCCATCAATCGCCTTGATGACTTGGGTAGTTGCCCTCATGCTTTAAATAATTAAAATATGTCTCATTCCTGTGCTAATATTTGGCTTCCGTTTTGCAGCCGTGGTAACTAGAAATAATAAACAGCACATTAATTCCTGCAGAAATCTCTAAAAACCTATATGCCAGAAAAGCAATTGAAATGTTGCCCATCTGGTATATTTGTGTTGGCTACAGGCGGTAAGCTTATTATTCAATCTGTCAAAGACAGCAAAAAGCTTTTCATATCTCATTAGGATATTTTTCCATCGTTTCCACTGAAAGATTTTAAAACAATTTATTTGAAACCTATAGCTTACATACCCTGTAGTGATAGTTATCATCTCTTGTCCTGAGGTCTTCATAAATTTAATAGGGTCAGCTGCATAAACTGTTCTTTTAGAGAATCTTCCTGCAGTTCAGCGTTTCAATTAAGACATTCTTTTGTTGACAAATTTCTTGCATAACAAAATTTAATTTTACAGAATTCAATGGTTTAAAAAATGAAAAACATTTTGAAATTACTAGTGATTTTACAGTAGAACCATGGTTTTTGGCATGCCTACATTGCTGCTGAGTTGTTGTATATTTTTAAGTAAGTGAAATTACTTAGTAATTTCAGTTGTAGGGTTTAAGCTATTGTCATCCAAAATGCCGCAAGCCAGGCGTGGCATCTTGAATTTAGGCTTTAACCTACCCTGGCAGCTGTAGTTGCCCAAGGAACGGACGAGAACACTTTCGTGGTGTGATAAAGTACGGTAAAGTTTCTTTGCCCGGCGCCTAATTTCATCCTCTGCATATGGAACCAATCACCTATGAGAGCAGAGATGCCCTGTCCTCGGAGTACACACCCCCACTCCAGCCCAGCCGATCCCCTATGTGTAGCCCCTATATAAATACATCTCCAGCTGGTGATTCAGCCCTGCCTGAACCTTCTCCTAGAAGACTCAGACCGCGCCACTGATGATGTCCTCCGCAGGTGGGGACGAAACGTTTGGAAACCCTTTCTGCGCTTCTTTAAGATACATGCTTTGGTACGTTTGTAGTTTGTTATTGTTAAGGTTTAATTGTCTGTTTTGTACCTTATGCACTTTTATTGTATATTTTGAAAAGTATTTGGTATTCGAAACTATAATATAATATGATACTCAAAACTATCTTATTAAATTGTTTTCAAATTTCTTACAAATTTTATGTCTTCTATTTTTTATTTATTTTTAAATTATATTCATATGCATTTCTAAACCTAATTTCATGTTAAGGTCTACAAACGCAAGTCTTCCTTCTTTCTTTCTCACGATTCTTTCTTGTTCATGAGTTACGGCAAACCAGGAAGCAGATGAAATTTATGCAAAGAGGTTTAAGAATGGAAGAGTAAAATTAAAACTCAAAAGAAGGGGCTGATACAGTTCATAGCAACATGTCTTTGTAGCAACAGTTTTAATTTCCGCCCTTCTCTTTCTTCAAACAAACGCCTGCGATGATAATACCAGAAAACACTTTGCTCTCTCTGCTCTATTATTACGTGGCTTTAAAACACAAGTACTGAGCTAATGTTATAATTTCTTCCATGTTTGTTGAAAATTAAAACACAAATAATATATCCATATCAGATTGATTTAATTATATTTTTAATCTTTTAATGGTCTCTGAAAGCAAAGAAACAGAAACTAGGGTACCGGCGTTGTCTCTGAGTACTTTATATTCAAAATTTCTGTTCCTGTTGTGTTTCTATTTCTCTTAGCCTGCTCAGGTATTCGGTTTTAAATCTTTTTATTTTGTTGAGTGTATAAATGCAACTGAAGAACTGAGGGGAACACCTGTTCCGGATACTGACGGACAGTAGGATCTATTCCCTTAACAACTACAAATGTCAGAAGTGGTCAGCGTATCGCTTCTAGTGTCCTCTAATGTGATGCTAAGGCAACAATTGGACGTGCAATGACCGCTTATTTTCAGACACGGAGTTCTTTAAAGTGCTGTGAATCTACGACACGGGATCACGACTTTAGTTTTGTACCCCTGTAGGACTTGTGTTTCAGTTTTTTACGATCCGAAAAAGCCTATCGATCTCGGCGAGCTTTGAAAACTTTGAACCTGCAAATGTTGGGCCCAGAGGAGAGCCCGTTACCCTCTAGACCACAAAGGCCGACTTTATGAATTTATTATGTGTTTAAATATTTAATTAAATTATAATTATTCTAACTGAGAATATTTACCAGAAAATATTTTCCAAATTATTTTTACTCATATGTTTGATGATGATTATTATTATTATTATTATTATTATTATCATCATCATCACATGGCAGATGCTTCCAAATATAAAAGCTCGTAAGTTCTGAAAGTGAAATAAAGGTTAAAGTATCACAGTTAATGTCCAGACCTGAGCACAGGACCCACCTGCCTCCAAAGTATTTCGGGATCTTAGATATAGAGAAAATTAATCTCATACCTTCAAATTTTATAAAGATGGTGATACCATTTCTTCTTCTTTTCCTCCTTCTCCTTATTTTGTTCTTCAAGGTTTGGGAAACTTAAACTTATCCGAAGTCAGAAATGCTGCTTCTATTAATTCATGCACGTTTACCGTGTAGTTTTACATTTGTTTAGTAAGTCAAGCCTATACTAAAAACGATTCAAGTTTTGAGTGTAACATACTGAAAATTTGCATACATATTAGGTATATGCTTGTGTTACTAAGTATAAACTTTATTAATTTATTGCTGTTAGTTTTTTAAATCCTTTTGTTAATAACTTATAAGAAATACTGGTAAGGTTTTCTTTGTGGGCAAATACTGATTACTGCGCAGAATAGACCATGGAAAGCTGACGGTTGTATTATAAAATGAATAAGATAAGATACATATTAAATTTTTAACACCGTTATTGAATACCATTTGGGTAAGTGATTCCAGTTTTTAAACAGCACACCTCTTAAATGCCCCGTAACACTTTAGATACATTGTTGCAATTTGTCACGCAGACTCTGTATCATGATTGCAACTTATTGTTTGGAATGGCTGTGATTTCCTCTGAGTTCACTAATGTCTCTTGGTTTCCTAATGCACAATTTAGACTTGAAGTAACCCGAAAGGAAGTAATCACATACTGATAGATTAGGAGAACCTTCGGGCCACGGAATGTCTCATGTTCTAGAAATCACGTGGTTTGGAATCATTTCTTTAACCGTTGTAATGAAAACGTTGTGGGCTGTAGCTCCATCTTGTTGAAACTAGAAGCCGTTGAGATCGATTTCACTATAATGTAGCTCTGCAGGAAGTTTCCTAACATCTGTATATATCGATCAGAAGTCAATATGACAGCTTTATCATTCTCTGAAATAAAATGATTCCAAAACTGACAACGCCATACCATGTGGATTATGGAGAGGGCTCAATTTCAGCTTCTGTGGATGTTGAATATCTAACATTGATTCATTCACTGTGCCATTTAAACGAAAATGTGCTTCATCAATCATTAACGGGACCATGTCATCAGCAAAGAGGTTTTGAAAGTTTTCACAGAATGT
The DNA here is from genome assembly GCA_030762175.1 of Metallyticus violacea. Lineage (NCBI taxonomy): Eukaryota > Metazoa > Arthropoda > Insecta > Mantodea > Metallyticidae > Metallyticus > Metallyticus violacea. Next base: position 96,005,034 of record CM060834.1, read on the forward strand.
AATTTGATTTGCTTAATCACGATCATTTAACTCTTAAATCCCAACCAGCTTGTAAGGATGAAAATTTAAATCTTTATGCAGAATTACTGTCAAACTGGCACGTGATAAACATAAGGCTGCAGTGTGATTTCTGGTTGAACGACAAGGACTCTTTTGATGTTTTGCGGTGTTCTCACAGTGTGTGCAGGACCTAGATGATTTCTTCTTCGTTGTAGAAGCGTTTGCTGGGAAGTTCTGTATCCAATAACTTCATAGTGCTTCTTCTAAGAACAAAGCCATGACGCGGAACATTAAAATATGGACAAAAATAATTGTGTGCATAATATAATGACAACTGAATCACCGTTTAAAAAAAATGTTTCTATCACAAAAGCACGATTTTCAGCATTCCATAGCTCCATTTTTAAAACGATGACAATCCGCGCGCCTTATAACTGATGTACTCACCTATATGTCATATTTGCCAATTTATTGTAAGTTAAAACTCGTCAGGTTCCTACGTCCCAAATGACACTTTTGATCTGAGTAATAAACAAGTTACTCTCTTCGGATAAATATTGCAAAAATTTACTGTAATGACATATTATTATTATTATTACTATTATTATTATCATCATCATTATTATTATCTACCGCATCAAAATGTTTACATTCGACTGTTAAAACCAGAAGTTTACTTTATTATTATAAAATCCGATATACACATGATGAACATATTTTTTGCACGGGTTGTAGACTGTACATGCTTAAATATTGAAAAAGGAACAAATAAAAGAATATTAATAATAATGAATATTTTTTTAAAAATATGAAGAACGGTGATTACAGATGTATTAATAATTATAATAGTTATTGCATTCTAACCAGCAAATAAATTGCTTCTAGCTTCGGACTCTTAGGCTAAGAAAATACCTATATTCAACCAATTAATATAGTTCGCAAACAAATCCCCGTATGCCAATTGACCTCTTATTGCCTTAAAATTTTTTCTATGAACAGCATTTTTCTAAGGTGTTCCCAATAGGTACAATAGGCCAGAATATGTACCCATTCCTCCTCCACTCCTCAAAATGGGCAGATTCCCCTATCAGAACTATTCGATATTTTTTTAGCCTTTCAACCTCCCCGTCAAAAGAAGGCCATTTTTGATCTCAACTTTCTCTCTAGAACGAACATATCCAGGTTAATTTAATTTTATTTGATAGACTCAAGGATATTTTCGTGTTACCTTCTTCCTTGATTTCCAACTGCTGATATTCTCTATCCTTGTTTTGACCTTTTCCCATTTTAAGATACATTAAAGGCGATTTTGGTGAAAATCTGCTTCACTGTGACAAAAACATCTCTAACCTTGAAGACGACGTTCAACTTCACAGACTTTTAAAGTTGCAAGTCTAAAATTTCCTATTGACAATTTTATTACACTTCAAGTTGACAAAATTATTAAACTTAAAATATATGTGACAATATTTAATGTTTACCATATCTCAATATTCCTTTGCCTTATTAACAAGCTCGACTTCTTTATCAACAATTACTTAATGTATTCCACTTGCATATATCCCTGTTACTAATTTCTTCTACACTCTGAACGATATTAATTTTATATGTGTTAAATACTTGAAATATATGAAAAATATTCAAAAATATTTAATTTAGATTGAATTATTTTGTATTTGTAAACAATATGCAGTACTCAAAAATCTAATTTATAATATGCCCCCCCTTTTTTTAATTTGTACTGCAGATCTGCTATATCCTTAAATTCTGCAACATATTGCTGCAAACGACAACTCGTATTTGCTTTTGCTTTGAGCATAATTAAACATACTAAAGAAAGATAAATGTGAAAACTACCACCTCACAATACTAAAATTTAACTGCAACTGGATAATCTCAGCTCAGAGCTCGAAAACTATTGGTGATAGAACACAATGGCTCTCTCTCATACCACCGCACTATTATATCACATCTTTGATATGCGTCAAAGGTGTCAAGTTGCAGATACCACAATGACCTGACTACTAAATAAAGAAGACGTAATTTTTAACCGGGGAACAAGTTTGAGTATAAGAGTTAGTTGTGGATCCACATTAGGCCAAGTTTGAAAAGACATACATTCAAACTGCACGCTCACAAGTTTGCAACTTTACATTTTGGAGTTTACACACTACACTAACTGCATTTATCGCCTGGCAAGAAGAGTAAGAAACAGGGGAAGAAATACTGTGTGCAAAACTTCTTCCACCAAAAACACTGTCTTGAAAGTATAAACAGAGCAGACCATAATGGCATAACAGAATTCTAATTTTCAAAAGACATGCACTCGAAAGTTAGTGTCAGTGTTACTGCTGATATGAAACACAAGGCAAATCGTAATCATACTCTTGCAATAATAACCTAGAAACTGGGTTTATTTTAAAAATTACTTCATCAAAACTAAATTTTAAGCTTTGTGCAAGTATTTTAACATATTTAGTGCAAATAAAATATGTATTAGCATAAGAATTCAAACCCTAATTATAAATTACCAATAATTTATTTATAATAAATTATATTTTCTTCTATATCATTAAGTTGATGTATATAAAAGAGGCTACTTGATCTATAATATTTAAAATCTATTCTCGCTTTCATTAATGTCAGTCATTTAACTTAAACCCATGTATTCAGCAATATTAATTAGAATTTGAAATAGCGCAACTATATTTTACATCATACAGTAGCATCGAAATGAACCAAGGTTAACTTATGAATATTGTATAATCATACATTCAGTTTATTATATAGGAAGTAGGGCACTTTTAGCAATAATGCGGAATAAATTACTTATAACAAAAAATGTCAATCCTTTTAGTAGAGAGATATGTTCTTTTCATTAAACCGATCGCTCCATTCTTTCAATTCATTTGGTTTTTAAAATTTATTTAAGGAATCTCAGTAGTAAATTTAAACATTTCCTTACAATTATATAATAGTTATTTGGATAAAAGAACGAAATATATGTTAAAGGAACCTGATGGCAATATAGTTTAAGTACACAAATGTTTTCAAAAGTGACAAAAAGCCAAGCAAAAGCGACCATAAAAACACGTAGAAAACATTCATATAAAGCGCATGCGCTAAGCACATGCATGAAGACATAAACATGAAAATGCATGTATAGCCTGCTTGTAAATAAAAATATATCTTATACCTCATATTGACATGTAAGGAGTAAAATAATACATTGGATAATAATTATTTTAGCCACCAGTTTTTTGGACCCCTGTGAATTTTACTACTCTCTTGACCCTTTCAGATAGAAAATGATTTTGAATGCTGAAAGACGAGTTTCCAACGAGGGAGCAAAGTTCATACTTTTAAATCAGTAAGCTCAGCACTTCTAAAGATGTCCCTTATGATTTACAGACAGAATTCTGGGTAAAAGTTCTTCAGAGTAACTACATAAATTATGGAGCTGAACCCAACAAATTATTTGAAAATACAAAACATACAGCCCAGGTTTTTCTATATGAATCCAAGGCAAAGAGAGAGTTGGGTTTATATTGAAATACCCACTTATGAACCAAAAAAATTTAAGATTTTAAATTAATAGAAGAAGAGTTAACAATAATTAACGACAAGCAAAAATCTGCTGAAATAAACTAAAAAGGAGTAAGGTTACTTTTTTTTTTTTTTTTTTTTTTAATATTTTAGCATTTTCCGGAATATCTGTAACTCTGTTAACATTAAATTTAAAGTTAGTTGATAAAACAATATTTTGCAATAAAATATTTAGATATTTATTAAGCTTTCAAACTTGCTAGAACAAGTTCAAATACCTCTTCAACTGATAAAAATACTAATCCATATTTATTGCATCACTTTTAAGAGCTGAACAGCTGTTAGTTACACAATTAAACACTTCAATGTAATTTTCTGTATAAATGAAGTGAATAATAAAATTTTCTAATCACCTTATAGCATTTTATATTTTGTTTATTGCATTAAGGTATTAAAATATTGGGAAGGAAACATGAATTCAATTCACCGTATGGGGTCTCTAAAACCCCATAAAGTGATAAAGTTGCCTGGAGACTTGACTATAAATGAAATTATAAAATTATTGAATGAGACGCAGATCACAAACAAGACTTTGGTGTTTTGATTTTATGACTTTCTTGGTTTTTAGAAATTTCTAATTAGTGTGGTATATCGAGGTTATCACTTTGGTTTCTTAAAATATTTTTTAACTTAAAAGGAAGTCTTACATATTCTATCTTTCTCCCCCCCAAAAAAAAAAAATGAAAAGAAGAAAACTACTGAAAGAAACCTACATTAAGTATTCATAGACCTGCAAAAGCCTAGTGTACCAGTGAAGAAATTATCTGAGATACAAGAAATATTATCAAGCTATAAAATCACTGCTCAAGAAGTAGGTGACAAACATAAAATTGAGATAAACAATTTCCAAAGTTAAATAAAGGCTCGAAGCAGGGTTGAGAACTAACTGCTCACTTTATTTAAAATATATTTAAGTAAGTCCCTGGAAATATGCAGAAAATACTTCAAGGAATGGGAAATCAAGTTGGAAATAAAACTATACACACCCTGCATTTCGTGAATGATCAGATTGTTTTAGAACAGAATCTGGAGAATTTGGAACAGGACAAGGGAACCTAAAGAAGAATAAGAAAACTAACCTTCAAATAAACATGAACAAAAACTATTTACGTGTGCTTCGGTTCAAATTCTACAGACCTGTTACCTGAAAATGATAAATTCATAAATTGGAATGATAACATCTAAGAAACATCAGTTAGAAAGATACCCATGAAGTAGAGATTGAGCAAAGAATTTTTTGGCTGCTTATACTCAAGTGTTTGTAGTAAAAGTATTATAAACAAAGCTTAAAATTGTTCTATGTAAAAACATTTTCACTCACGGTATTGAGATGTGGCAAATCTCTGAATCTACACAGAATTTAAGAGTTATAAAAATGGATTTCTTGTGCAGATCAGGGAGAATTCCTAGGTAGGACAGAGTCCCTAACATAGGATAAGAATAAGAGAAGTAATGAAGGTAGATGAAAATGTAGCTATTGTTAAATATGTGGAAAGGAAAAAGCTGATATGGTATGGGCACATCCAATATATGGAGAAAGAGACGAACTGGTTTCCGTTGAAAGGAAGAGGTGCACCTAGACAAACCTGGCGTGCAGCGAGTATACAGTTTGGAAACCGGAAGACGAAGGAATATATTATAAGCCGGAACCAGAGAGACTTAAGTTTATTGTTGATTAGCTCTAAACTTTTTAAATAAATATTTGAACAATATTATATACATTTTTTTCTCTCTACTACTAATAAACTACTAAAATAAACGACATATTAAATTATATAGCTCAAATATAGACTAATTTAAATTTAATTAAAAGACGAATTTCAAACTTTACTTTCAATTTCCCAAATATTCAAAATGAAAATCGTTATGCCATTTATTTATCAATGTTTAATAGAAATCTGAGTTATAATTTTAAAATTGTGTTAGTTGTAGATGAAATAAACTTTACTGAAATGCAAGTATTTATTGGTTAGTGTAATTAAAAAATGCATTCCTCTTTTCATTCACATAAACGCTTTGTGTAATATTCTTTTTCGTTCTTAACAAGGTATGGATAATGGTTTATCCATTACGTAAGTAATTTAGGTTACAATAATAGCAAATGTGGTAGAGTATATCGTTTATACTTTCGTCAATCATGATGTAGTATTACTGATACCATTCCAAATCTTCAAATATCGCCATAAAAGACAGGTAAATATAATGAACAAAGAGGGTGGTGATGCATTAAATGTGGCTATTACTGATAGGTGTGTGTTGCGTTATTAAAAATAAGTTTAGTTATGGTTTTCTTTTAGATTTACAATTTATATGTTTATAAAGTTAAAAAGGAGTGTTGACAAGGGTCTCAGAGTATGCTCAAAGGAGCTTTACAACCTCCTTGTCTTACTCAGAAGGGACCAAGAAAACTGGTGACTAGGGCAGGAAAGCAGAAAGACCTCAGAAGACATGAAAGATATATCAGCATGCGACTCACCGTATGCTCTCTGTACGTGAGCGAGGGCTCCAGTCCTTACTGCTGTACGTGTATCTTCTGGAACCCCCCAGACTTCTAGCGGTCTTCCACTGCTCCAGATGATGTCTCACTGTGTTCTGAACTTCCGTGTTGAGGAAGCAGTAAAACAGCGCTATTGTGAAACCCTGTGTAGCAACAGCCATAAACATTGTATTCAGATCATTTCACACTAAAAGAGCCAGGAGGAAGAACTGATAAGCAAGATCTAAAATTTCTAAAAATATCCCCAAACCTCGGAGAAAATCCAGGTTGTACGTTTTTAAGGCAACTATAAACGTTCTGTCTTAAAATAACAGAAATCCCTTGCGTTGCTTTTACAAAAATGCTCAAATAAGAACCATTGGCGGGTGCAGGCGAGGAGAAGCCTCTTTGCACTTGCTATAGGGATGATGTTTGTTTATTTAAATTTTAACTAGATGTACTGGTTATAAGTGAATGTGATATAAAGAGAACTAAGGGTTAAGTGACTGGAACCATACAAAATTGGAAAGAGTGATATTGTCTGTTTCCCCATTTCCAAGAAAAGTGACATTCTTTATGAGCATAAAGCAAAATGTGAAACTTTTGAATCAGAATTTTCTCTAGATCAGTTAACTATTTTCTTTTCCTTTATTTCTTTCTTTCTTCCTTTCTTTCTTTCTTTTTTCTTTTTTTTTTAATTTATTCGTACAACTTGATGTGACGTTAAACACCGTTACAAAAAAAAAGCACTCTGCCCGGCACAGAAGAGGCCTCGATTTCGATAGCCTGAAAATCCCTTTCGTCGACTTGTGTAGTTTTACTGTCAACGAAAACTAATTCAGTTATGAGTATTTACTCTTTTTAATTATTATCTCTTTATCTCTTTTTATATTTTATGTTTTCAATTAACATTCTTCTCAACTAATGGAGTTCAAGATTAAAATAAAGCAAAAAACATGTTGTTGTGAAATGATAGAAAATTGTATGAATAAGCATGTAGCATAAAAAGTTGAATTAATGCATTGCATTATATTTATTAGTTACATATCTTAGGCCACAAATTCATGTTTACCCATAGAACTTCGCTCCCAACTTTTAAGGGTATATTCTAGTCTTCTGAATGCGGTACAAAGTAAACATTTCGGACCATGAAGTGCAATTCAGTTTCAAAATCCAAACTTTTGGGCTTACTTACTTCTTCCTTCTGGTTCTTGTTTACTTTTAATCACTTTGTTCGACTGCAATAATTAATATATTGGTTAGCATGGATGAGGTGTAAAACCATTACCATTATATCAGGAAATTTCATTTATTGTAGATTCCCAAAATATAACTGTTATTTTACTTGTTATATATTTGATTAACTTAGCAATGACTCTATTCTTAAAATATTATTAGGATAGAGATAGACCATAATCAGTTAATGTAGAAACTTATAAACTTTGTAAAGTAAGCTTTTAAATATAATTAAAAATACTCCAAACCTCAACTTGTCATTAAATTTTTAATTGAGTTATTACAAATTAACTATTCAATAAATCTGTTATAAGTTCCTATAAAACGAAGTCTTTCGTATCAGTGGGACTAGAGGCGATGGATTGACCCCCTATTCCTCTAACATCTGTAAGTGCTAAGTATAATTAAATTGGAAATGGTCCTTCAGGACCAGGAACAAACCTTAGTCTGTTAAGCATTAATTATATTTAAGCAGTAATTAAATGACTGTGGCTACAATTGAGCAAATCAGCAAGTAACATGCACATTTTTCTTAATGAGTTATTTCTATAAAGTGTGCAACACATTTGTCTTCGTGCCTCCACTGACACTTTCATGATAGTACATTTAATGCTGTAATTAAACGATTGTTATACCTGAGTTGAGATGAGCACAGCTCGCATGTAATTGTAGATGTTTCCCGAGATGCCCTCGGTGGGTCCAACAATCACCAAAATGTAAGTGATGCCGAGGAGAGGTATTAACACCAGGAGGGCTTTGGTAGCCTTGCGGTACTGCTGAGTCTCAGCGTTGTTTGTTGACCGCAGCTTCGTGATCAACACCTGCACATTTGTGGAGAACAGACATTTTGGGGGTTTCAGAGATACGTGAAACCAATGGAAAACATCTTTACAGTAGGTAATGTGCTCTACTCATCATTATATGTCTGGGTATATATTTTATGTACAGCATACACTTGTACATGTGATAATAAGAGCCCTAATTTAAACCATTAACTTGCATTCTATATAATATCCAGCAACCACAAGCAAACTGGTTCACATATACGTAGTGGATGTAATAAATATATTAATTAGAAAACTAAAGATAAAATAGTTGTAAAGAACACATGGGGGTAGTAATTGGTAGGCGAATGATTTGAACAATCTTGCACCTGACTTCATTTAGTGGCTACTTAATAATTAACAGAAAATAAAATTATTATTATTATTATTATTATTATTATTATTATTATTACTACTACTACTACCACCACCACCACCACTACTACTGCTACTACTACTACTACTACTACTACTACTACTACTACTACTACTACTACTACTACTACTACTATTACTACTACTACTACTACTACTACTACTACTACTAATAATAATAATAATAATAATAATAATAATAGCCATAAATGTAAAATAGAAGCTTTGGAACAACAAAAGCAAGAAGAACATATATATATGCCATATATAAAAGATATACATTAAACGTTACATGTTACACAGATATATTTATACAAACATATGGAGTGTGTCTGAAAACTATCCAACATTACGCAGGGAAAAATAGTTAACCAATTTGATGTGGTTCACCATGAACCACATGACGTTCTTTCAGAAGAGTGGAAATGTCAACCGTCTAAGTGCCATTTTCTAAATTTTACATTATAAGCAAAAAAATTACCCATCTCGTTCTGCATTTCAGTTATTACAAAATTATTAATACTTTTTTTGCTACAAAATTATTATGAATACATATGCCAATAATACAATAAGCAGGGAGAAAAATTAATAACAATAAGAAGGTTCTATGTACCATATGGTGGAAGAGTAGGTTACAGTGCCATTCAAAACTTTGTTATATTTATTTCATTTTTAGAGGGACATAATTAAAAAAACAACATTAACGATTATTAAGCAAAATATTACAAAAAATGTATTATGAAACATGTACTAGAAATCAATCTTCATATTTTTTCCTCACAGTTGACAGGAAAAGTTTAGTTTTTCAATTCTTACACAGGGGTTGAAATTGATGTCTCATAAAACTCTCTGTGTTCTTCAGTAAGGAATGGCAATATGGACGAGAGGTTTTTCTTTTTTAAATAATAAACGGGACTGGTCTATCAGACGAAGTATAAAGTGGCTGCATATTATCCCCCCTTTTCATTCTCTTTATACATTCAAATATCCTCCACCCGTTAATGGTGTGTATATTTGAGATAGATGAGATGATACTTTAAGCATAGTGTATTTTAAAATGTTATATAATGTTAATCTTAAAATAAATTATCCTTTGGAACTACATGAAAAGGGTTTGTAGCTGTAGCTTAATCTACAACCCTATATAAATATTGGGGAATGAAAGATTTACCTCTCCTTTTCTTTTCTTTATAACAGAGAAATCTTTATCGTAGTAAAAAAGAAACATTTTCCCTTAAAACAATATTATCATGGTATGACACTTAGAACACCAAATGGCAGCATAGCATGGCAGTTAGAAATGCGCTATCTGTTAACGAGTGTTTGGACTACTTCATCCGTATATAGGTACTTAAAACTTGTCTAGAAAAATGTACCTGGGCACACAGAACATACTTTTCAAATAAAAGAAATAAATTTTAAAATTGAACTAAGAACGTTTGACATTTCCATTCTTCTATTAGAGATTTTGACTTTAGGAACAACCGGAAGTAAAGAAGCCTGGCAAATGATTGCAATGTCTTCCTTTCACAAATTCTGGATACAACATTATTTATTCCAGTAGCGTTGCCATATCGTGGCAAATTTCCCATTTTTTTAAATTTTTGCGCAGAATTTTTGAAATGCAAAAGTGAAAAAAATAATAACATAGACATTTAAATCAATTTTGGACTTAATAATTTATTACAACATTTTAAATTATTCGATTTTACCATGACTTCAGTTATTAGATATTACATTTATTATTAGGTTAAATATTTTAATGTTGCATTATTGAACCAAATTCATAGCTAAGAATATAACAAAAATATATACTGGATACATTCACCTTCTCTGCAGTGAATATTCGTGAAGTTTATGACTGGTCAACGAAAAATTTTAAGTTGGTACTTTATGCTTCTCTACTACACTAAAATTGAATTCCTAATGTTCTATCATAGAGTAGCATGTTCTGAAATTATTGATAAATAATTCTTTCGTTTAGATTTAAATTCTGGAATTTAAAATATATCTATGGAAAAAATGGGTAAATTTTGTTACATTGGTATGAATTTTAATCCACATTTGCTGGCGACACTGCATCCCAGATAAATAAAAATGGGAGTCACACAGAAACACTTTCGTATTTTCATACTGCCTCTTGGTGAGTGATGGGTCTGCAAGCCATCATACTGCCTAATACAAACGTTTAAGCAAAGTAAAACGTTTTCAACATAAACATTTGAAGGGGATTTTAATTAAATTGTTACAAATTTTCTCCATATCAGTTTGTATTAAAATTTTATTATAACATTTAGATGTGAATAGCATATGCTAATATGAATTAATACTGACCACTTATCATTAGTTCATTAAGAATTAAAAGGTTGTCCTGGGATGTTGCTCGTGTAATTTGATATGAATATCCCTATGATCTCCGGTGGCTCGTTATCAAGTAATTGCATTTCTTATGTTTTTGAAACCCATTTGCCTTTAGGCATGTTTACTCGAAGCATTATTATTTGACTGTTTCATTGCACGTCACTGTTTAGTTTGTCGTGATAATGACGGTAGATATTTTGAACAGCTGCTGTAAAGCAATTAGTACAGTATTGAGCAGAAGTGTACAAAACAGTACGATTTTTTTCTGGGCTGTTTCGTAATCACGGTAATCGTTTATAATTTAATATAATTTTTCCGGTTATCTACCCTAATACGTACGTTTTGTTATTCATCCTATTATATCTACAATATACCAGGAAGTATGAGTAAAATTTATATTCACTCTAGACATATTGTAATATTCACCCTTGGTGTTTCAAAAATAAATTTTAATTTTCTACATAAAAGAATTGTTACGTATTTAGAGCCGGTAATATAAACTTTTATATTATTTAGTAAACATGTGAATGTTTTGGTAAAAATGCTGAAAAAGCAAAATAAATAGTAGCAGTAGTAGTGGTTGTAATAGTAGTAGTAGCAGCAGTAGTAGTACTAGTAATAGTAATAATAGTAGTAGTAGCAGCAGCAGTAGTAGTAGTAGTAGTAGTAGTAGTAGTAGTAACAGTAGTAGTGATAGTAGTAATAATAGTAGTGGTGGTAGTAGCAATAGTAGTAGTAATAGTAGTAGAAGTAGCAGCAGTAGTAGCAGTAGTGGAGTAGAAGCAGCAATAGTAGTAGTAGTAGTAGTAGTAGTAGTAGTAGTAGTAGTAGTAGTAGTAGTAGTAGCAGCAGTAGTAGCAGTAGTAGTAGTAGTAATAGTAGTAGAGATAGTAGTAGTAGTAGCAGCAGTAGCAGTAGTAATAGTAGTAGTAGTAATAGTAGCAGTAGTAATAGTAGCAGTAGTAGTAGTAGTGGAGTAGAAGCAGCAATAGTAGTAATAATAGTAGTAATAGTAGCAGTAGTAGCAGCAGCAGTAGCAATAGTAGTAATAGTAGCAGCAGTAGTAGTAGTAATAGTAGCAGTAGTAATAGTAGTAGTAGTGGAGTAGTAGTAGTAATAGTAGTAATAGTAGTAGTAATAGTAGTAGTAGTAATAGTAGTAGTAGTAATAGTAGTAGTAGTAGTAGTAGTAGTAGTAATAGTAGCAGTAGCAATAGTAGTAGTAGTAGTAGTAGTAGCAGTATTAGTAATGGTAGTAATAGTAGTAGTAGTAATAGTAGTAGTAGTAATAGTAGCAGTAGTAATAGTAGTAGTAGTAGTAGTAGTAATAGTAGCAGTAGTAATAGTAGTAGTAGTAGTAGTAGTAGTAGTAGTAGTAGTAGCAGCAGCAGTAGTAATAGTAGTAGTAGTAATGGTAGTAATAGTAGTAGTAGTAGTAATATTAGTAGTAGTAATAGTAATAGTAGTAATAGTAGTAGTAGTAATAGTAGTAGTAGTAATAGTAATAGTAGTAGTAATAGTAGTAGTAGTAGTAATAGTAGTAGTATTAGTAATAGTAGTAGTAGTAATAGTAGTAGTAGTAATAGTAGCAGTAGTAGTAATGGTAGTAATAGTAGCAGTAGTAATAGTAGTAATATTAGTAGAGATTTTACAATATGTTTGTTACAAATCTTTCTCATCCATATCGCACGGATTCTGGGACCGCCTGTGCTTTCCTCTAAAATATAAATATGAAATTTCACAAAGCAATATTTAACTGTTAAGAGACAAAGGATATGCATATATAATTAAATAAATAAGTAAATTAATTAAAGTGTATAATACCTTTTTTTAAAAATACACAAATAAATGAACGGAAATCAAAGCACCTCAAAAGTAAATAGTTTATTTCCAAACCATATATATGCAAATAATTCCAAAAATATTACGACTCGTGTTTCTCTACCCTCTTTTCGGTTGTCAGTCTCTTCTGATATGAGTTGTCGCACTTTATTTAAATTTTTATTTACTCCCTTTTTCTCCTTCCCATCTGCCAGCAAAGTTCAGCACTGCCAATGCCTTCTACTCCCGTTAAGAAATACATCTGTAGATCTTTCTTCCGTACCATTGCAGTACGCCGGTATTATTCCCAAGGTTATTTCTACGCACATAGTGCAGATTTCGTACCCCTCTGCAGGGTAGCTATCCGTTGTATGCCTAACTCAAAATAAGTTAGAAAATGGAGCCTATACATTACTATCACACACGCACTGATTTAAATTTGCCTACCAAGGCATAGGGAAAACTTCTGTATAAATGAATTTGGATTAGTAGACACAGAAAAAAAAAAAGATCAATATCTCGGCGGAGCTCAAGGGTTGGCCGTTTGTACTTACGCCCCAAGGAGGAAGGGCCAATATCCAGAAACGTAAACGAGATTCCTAACAATTGTTCCAGATAGAGCATCGTGATGACAGTGGAGCTCCCCCTCCAGGAAATTTGAGTCGTCCGGACATCGGAACAGAAACATTTGCTAAAGCGCAAGCATCATACATAGCTCCAGTTTATCTGTTGTGATGTTTTTGACCCTGTAATAGTGCCAACGGAATGAAATCATATAAAGCGGGGGGAGCGAACATTTTAAATATTAGTCTAGTATTCATCTAAGCGACTAGAGGAACCACATAAAGCCCAATGCTAGTTTAGTCTTACCTTAAAACATTCCCATAAGCAAAACTAATGTAATCTTACTGAACAGTGTTAAAAGGGATGGCAGTCCGGATGCTACATTGATGTAATCCGCTTTAATTATTATCTCTATCCAAAAGAACTTTATTAGTTTTCATAACATAAAACACCATGTCAACGTCTTCCAAGTAGAAAATTAACACGAATGTACTTTCCTCTTCACTCGCAATCGAATTCTTTCCGTCGTTTCTTCTTGATGTGCGGATTTCAAGCCAGCAGCTGATCGAGCCTCTCGGCACAATAACAAGATTCGAAAGCCAACAGTGGCCTTAAGATGGAAAGCCATGTCCTCATTATTTATTTTGAAGAGAAAGCGGTGAAGTTTGGCAAGAAACTGCAAATGTTCATACAAGAACTTTCTACAAATGGGGATCATTATAAGCAGACACGAATTTCTCGCAAAACGCCTAAGGGACATTTTAAGTACACAGTTCTTTCTTTTCCTTCTTTTAAAGATATAAAAAAAAGAGAAAAAAAACTTGCATTCAGAAAGAAACGACAATGTAACAAAACCATAAAAAAATATAATTTTTCTAAAACGTTTAAAAATTTCTCAATTTTAATTTCAAAATAATAGAACAACATACCAAAAACACTTTTTAAAATATTTTCATGCACTCAAGAGAACATTGTTTGTAAATAAATAATGTAAAAAAGAAACACAAAGAGAATAATTAATGTGTTTATATTTGCTCTTAGTATTCTGTCCGAGCTTTTATTTGATACGTTTTGCTGGTTTTAATCCTATTTATTTCTGTACTTCTGCTTTAATGTTATATCTTTATAAACTTCTCTCTAATTTAATCTCATAAATGGAAAATGCTGAGAATGTACCCTAAACTTAGGCCTCTCGCTTCCTTCCACAATAAAATCCTTTCTCAGTTTATCATTTCAGTGTCCACCGTCTATGATGCCTCAGTAGTACACACGAATGTTAAAAACATTTTTTAAAAAAATGTATTTTTTAAAATAGAAAAAAATATAATTGATTAATATTTTAAACTCTGGGCTACAAAATATTGTGTTTTGTTGTAAATAATGAACATTTACAGCTTTAGCTCAATACATTGTGTTCCCGTAGTGTCGACAATTATTATTATTATTATTATTATTATTATTATTATTATTATTCGAGAACCATATTAAAACGTTTCTTATATTGGGTGATTTTTCCTTCTTGGGCCGTATCATGTGCAGGCCGCTGTTGACCGAGCTGTGCAGTTCTCGTTTTGTTTCCAAGCTTAATAGTCGGCCGGGTAGCCGAAAGGGAAGTTTAACTCTAGGAGCGTACGGACGTGTTCTTGTATGTTGTATGCCAGTGTATTAAGTATTCATTAGGTATCGTAGTAATTACGTTAAAATGGCTCAATTCTGGCATTCTGTTCCCAAAATAGTATTCCTTTTCAATTCGTACGTGCGTACAGAATCAGCTCGTGATATATGGACATTGTTATAAGAGACATTCCCTATTATTCCTTTCATAGTCAAAGTTTAATATGAAGTGTACACAGTCAAGTACTGAACCCATAAAATAAATGTTAGATAACAATGGGCAATCTCTAACGGTCCCCTAAAACCACTTCTGCGTTTTTCTCAGCAAGTGGGCATTTCCAATTCCTCTGTTCGAACGGCTACAACTCTTTTGAAGTCAACACCATCTAAAATTACTAGTGCAAGAACTTAAACCGGGTGACCCTGTATCCAGGAGTAGATTTTCTGAGTGGCTTTTGAATAGTGTGCATGATGAGAAATTGACCATAAAACAATTTTCTTTACGGATGAAACTTGGTTCCATCTAAGTGGATATATTAATTCACAAATCAACCCATACTGAAATTCAGAATAATTAACCTGTCTCATGAGAAACCCCTGCATGATCGGCAGAAAGGAGTGTTGATTTGGTTTATTTACGGATGCTCTTTAACATCTAAGCTGATAAATTTTGCTCAGAGGCCTCTTCAAGCCGGAGGTTCTTTTATGTGCCGTAAATGTACGCCACAGGACTCAACGCTTCCGAAGGAACCCGTACTTAGGATTTTTACACCCGAAATAATCCATCAACCCTGACCGGGATTGAACCCGCGATCTTGGGTTTACAATACCACTAGGATCGACAGAAAGAAAGCAGTGAGGTGCGCCATTAGTGGCGAGAAAACAAATTACTTTTCTTTTAAGAAACAATTAATAGCGAGTTATGTGCTGATTGCTTTGCAACGCTTTTTCCGTGAAGTGACTATGGAGGATTGTAGGCTCGCGTCTTGCCAACAGGGCTGTGCAATGATACATAAAGCCTATATCTCTTTCCCTGCAATTCATAAAAATTTCGGCAATAGAGTCAACACTAATAACATGTTGCCTCACGGTCCTCCAATATAACTTCCTGCAGTTTTTATTTCTGGAGGGCATTGAAGGGAAACGTGTACAAAACAAATCCACATACTTAGTTGAACTATAAAAGAAAACTCGTGAAGAAAATCTTCCTTTGCTCAGAAGGAACTGTAAAGAGTAATGTTTAATGTCATAAGTCGATGTCAGAATTTTTTTTTTTTTTTTTTTTTTTTTTGTTGGTTTGTTTTATTTACGGACGCTCTTTAGCATCTCAGACTATCAGCGTCCCATTCAATTCAGGGCGTGAAACGACCAATGAATTTTGCTCAGTGGCCTCTTCTTTCAGGTTTGAGGTTCTTTATCGTGCCGTAAATCTACGACACGGGACCCACGGCTTTACTTCCCTTCCGAAGGAAGCCATACTTAAGATTTTTACGCCAGAAAAAATCCATCGATCTTGGCCGGGACTGGAAAAAGAAGGGAGGCAGTTCCAGCAATTTCTTGCTAGATAATGGTGAGTAAATGCACTTTTTAAGTCTTAGTAATAAGTTAATGACTTGTCCGACAATCATAGCTGCGAACTTTCTCTGTCTCCTGTTCACCGCGGTTTCAGCTTGAAACGACCAATTCGCCTTACTCGCAGAGCGGGTTCCGCGAAGGAAAAATCGCCAATTATAGAAATCTGACATTAATTATCTTTTTAATATTATAACTTAAGGTTTCATGTGCTTAAAAAGATCAAATTATTATTATTATTATTATTATTATTATTATTGTTGTTGTTGTTATTATTAGATAAAAGGCAAATTTAACATCCTTTCACTCTAATTTAGCACGCAATTAAAAATATTTTTGTTTAAAAAATTGTGTTATTTTCAATTTACGTAAACATGCTTTAATGAAAATGTTTCTACCGTCACGAAGAAGAAATATTCCACGTAACACGGTTATGTTTCTCCATCTGGTTAAATGACGATCTAATCCTAGCTACTAAAGCTGCCGATAAGTACATTTTGTTTTTTTCGAAATGAATTGGTAAATAAGAGCAAAAAGGGATTAAACTGCCTCAGATATTGCAGAAAGTTTGGAGACAATCTTAATAATTTGTGAACTAAGTCATCTATTCCTTCCTCAAAGGACAATTTAAAAAAATGAAATACCATCACGAATGCCGTAATAACTTGAAGTTCAACAAAAAAGATAATTTATAATTCAGTTAAGATTCTGTTAAACATAATTCATCGCAAGTACAAAAGATATACATCATTCAAAGAACAGAAAGTACCCATTGTAGAGAGGCAAAGAATGCGTACAGAATCAAAGAAGCGGAAGAAAATTACAATAGGTCTAAAAATGATGCACAATGCATTATCCTCGTACTCCTTAAGTAACAGTGTCATTTAAGTTGGTTCATATTCATACTGATGAAACATAAATTGACAAACGTAGAGTTTAGAAACAGTAAAGAGTTGTTATTCACAAGCAAATCTTCAGACAAATTCAGTCCTAGATTACCATTAAAAGGTTACCAAAAATCGCTTGAAGGTGAGGGGAAAGTAAAAACAATAATAATTAAATAAAAATATAAAGCCATAGAATGTGATAGGACAGACGTGCTTCAAAACTTTTGAGTGTGTTTTTATTAGATCTAGGAATAATTAATAAAGCAGATTGAAGCAAAATCAAGGAGGAAGAGAAAGAACTGTATAAGAAATAGCAACTAAAATAAACCGGAAACTTTTAACTGGATTATCTTTTGATGGTCGGAAGGGAAGCATCAGAATCAACACAACAAAAGGAAGCAAATATTGTGAAAGTACAAAAAACGAAGAGCGTATTAATTTACTTATGGCAGCAGATTCCTATATCCAGATCACCTAACTTTAACCAAGTTACAAAGAGTAATAAAGTACAAGAAATAATCAATTCTTGCAAAAGATATCTGCAAGTTGGCAATCATACATCACAAAAAATTTATAAATATAGTAAGAACAGAAAATGTAAAATGTTCTGTTGACGGTTGTGTGAATATGATACACTGGAAAGACTTTTAGAGAAGATAATGCCTTCTGCTTGACCATCAGAGAGAAATTGAAGACAGAATGAGAGAAGAAAATATTGACGTTAATATTCCAAAGATATTCCTGATACACATAAGTAACGGAAAGATATTTAAACTGGTCATTGAAGCTTCAGCGATGGTTTATGAAAAACAAAATAACGTTTTCATAAGAAAATAATAGATTGAAGCAAGTTAATGAAAACTTAAATATACTGCGGCAATGAGGAATCTAAAATGTACAAGGGTAGGTCCATAAGTTTCCGAACTAACTATTATCTAGGTATGATAAGGACAAAAACTATATTTCACTCTTCAATATAGGTACCTTTATGCCAATACACTTTTCACATCTTTTAAATAACATTTCAATCCTACCCCCCAAATAATTAGAAATCTTGTCTGCAAAATGGACATAAACAGCATCTATTACTTCTTCGTCACACTTAAATTTCCTTCATCGAAGATCGTTCTTGAATTTTGAGAAGAGGAAATAGTCGCTGGGAGCTAGAGCTGGGCTATAGGGTGGATGGTCGATATTCTTGAAGCCACATTTCTTCACAGCTTCTTTTACAACAAGAGCATGTGCACAGGCGCGTTGTCGTGAAGAAGGCACACACGACCACTTTCCTCGCCTTTTCTCTTTGATGGAAGTGCGTAGGCTGTGCAGTAGGCCAGCACAGAACTCCCCATTTACTGTGCTGTTCCGCTGCTTAAGTCAATGAAGAGTATTCCTTCACAGTCCCAAAAGATTGTGGCTATGATCTTCTTGTTAACTGAGTGACCTTGGCCTTTAGAGGCGGTGCTTCGCCAGGTTTACACCACTCTATTGATTCTCTTTTAGGCAAGGGATTATAGAGATTATGTATAGACTCATAGTTTCATCTCCTGTAACAATGGTTTGCAGAACTCCTCTCTCGTTGCCATGGCAGAGGTCCAAAAATGCCTGACAACAGATGACTCATTGCTGCTCTTGAACTGAGGAAAGAAATCTAGGCACCCATCTTGCACTAAGCTTATTCATGTTTAAATGTTCATGAATAATTCGAAGGACTGTTGTTTTAGAAAGGCTCAACTTTGCTGCTATTTCTGTAACTTTGAGCCGCCGGTCTTCCATAATTTCTCCTTCCACAAGAGCGATGATTTCAGGAGTGAGCACCTCCAAGGGCCGACCTGCACGCTCTTCATCTTCAATGCTTTCTCGGCAGAATATGAGGGGGATGCTCCCCCATATATACCGTGCAATCGCTGTTTAGTTTCATTTAGAGTAAGTCGTTCTTTTGTGAAGAACTTAATATGAGCTCGATACTCCATTTTGAACATGTCACAATCTTCTGCACATAGCCTTCTTTATGGAACTTTATCTGAACAACTGAATCCAGGGGAGCGGAAGTTACAGGTGCAATTATTTACTTAACAGATAAGGTTATGACACCAGATAAGGATTTTGTGAAGGCGATAATCCTTATCGGCGAGGCCGGAAACTTATAGACCTACCCTCTATAACTTTCCCCATTTTCCCATTCCAAGACATTTTTATATAATTTTATATAAATTTTTATATTTTTATAAATTTTTTACAACACATTTATTCACTGACAGATCTTCTCATAAAATGTATATACAAGGTGTGGTAAAAAAAAAAAAAAAACAACAAAGTAAGAACTTCTGTGGGACACCAAAGCATATTTTTGGAATACTACTTTTATACCAAAATTTTCTCAAACTGCTAAATAGTATATGCGTTCTTCAGATGAAATAAAATCTCTAAGCTTACATTTTATTGTTTCTCTTGACCAAGAACAGAATTTTTATTTATCTGGAGCGAGCTAATAAAAGCGGTTTGTACGTATGATGAATGAGAAGTCCAGTGCCTTTATCAACAACGGCATCCAATTTGTTTCCTGCATCATTCGACGTTTGTTGCTATATCAACGTCTGAGTAAAACTGGGTCCTTTAAGAGATCACCTAGCACTGAATTTTGCGTCCATGTTTATAAGCGTGTACAGGCTAATGTATACGAAATCGTACCTCATAGCATATATTGGAAATTTAATCCTTCATCAGCTAAATAGGTGTGTGAGGATTTGTTTTGTACACTTCAAACATCAAGCTACCTCACAAATAAAAACCACAGATTGTTAGGGCTAGGGAACGAGAATCCATACATCAGCACTAATTACTGTAACTGAAAGCACTTCTCTAATATTACCCATGGGGTATGGGCAGTGGCGGAATCTTGTTGAAGCCACCCATGTGATTTATCTTCTAACGTCCACTGATTAAAAATAGGGTAAGATTGTCATCTCGGTAATTCTCTACATTACTATCTGCTTGTAAAAAATCGAACCAATTATGCGCCTTGCACTAATCGAATACCAAACTCCAATTCCCCTATCATAAAGGGGAGTTTCTTGTATGAAATTTGGATTTTCAGAGCAATTAGGGTTTACAAGATCATTTTGGTGGAACTATTCCTAGTGTGAAAAGAACACAAGCTATGGGTTGATTTATTCCTCAATCACTGATGAAAGAAACCACGCACAATAACGCACACATGCTACGGGATCACCTTGTCGTAGATTTATTACATTTATAGCGCTGCACTAGGCATTAAGCTACTTTGAAAACTGCACATATATTCTCTCTGAAAATTAAGAAAACAATAATGAAATCTAAAATTTAACTAAGTCTTCAATTGCAGGGAGATTCAATGGGTTCCTGTTGGCTATAACTTGCTCTTCGTAACACGTTGAAACATGGTCACTTTTCAATTATCACACAGTCAGTAAAATAGCTAAGGGTTTGCAATTAGGATTTTGAGAGCTTAAGTTAATGCATATATTTAGTAAGAACTTAGCTACGAATTTATTTCTAGCGAGTTTGCAATTAATTTTTAGTAAGGTTAAGAAACATTTTTATTAATTTAAAAAAAAAACCATTTAAACTGCTATTATATACACACCTCCAAAATTTTTATGATACTGTAATTTAAAAACTATAACAATGTAAAAAAGGGTAAAATATAAATTTTTAGCATTTTATTTCAAAATAGCCATTTAAACAGCTTATACACACGATCTAAATAGCAGAACGGTTTATATAGATCGACCCGTATAACATTTTACAAGACAACCCCTCAGGTGGGCAGACAAGAGGATAGATGCTTTTACGTGCTGTGTATCGTGAATAATAGAGTTCCGCCCAGCTTTTAACTAACTGAGATAGCTATTTTAGATTAACTTCCTAAGATAGGTGCAGCGCAATTTCCGGACACTTAACTGCTACTAATGCTGCTTCCTCTTGTTTAAGATAGTGATTTGTAGTTAGTGGCAATGTAAGCGAGGCACAATTTTCACCTGCCGTTCTAATGATAATAGGACATTCGATTTCCGACTCAAGTAGTGTGCTACATAATTCGAATCTATATACTTATGTCTTAATTTTTACACATGAAACGAAACCACTGCCATTTATAAAATCCCTTTAACTATAGTTTTAAAAAATGAATTAATTACGGATTCAACTTCCTTTAAGATGGTAAATTCATATGTATGTTGAAGAAACATTATACTTAATGGTTATTCTAAAATTTTGGTAAAACTGCAATTTATACGCATTTATTTTGCAAAAATTATATATATACATCATACGTCAACTGAAAGTGTGTAAAAATATATATGTATAACAATAACCTAAATGTTCCTTTATGCAATAAAATACAATTCAGTTTTCAAGACGACTAGTGTTTACAAATAAATAATATATTAGCTTAACTGCTGTACTAGGAATGTTCTAAAAGTTCTCGGCCTGATTCAGAGATGTCGTGAAGATGGCCAAATTACAATGATAGTTGTTAAATACCATTTAGATGGCACGCTGAAACGTTTCAGATGCCTAAATGTAGTCACTTGTTTCTGAAGATCGTGTAAACAAACTAATGTTGACATTTTCTACATAATGGATAAAACTGAAATACGAGCTTTGATAAAGTACCTGGTTTTCAAGTTTTTAAACTCCCAAAATACAAAAGGAGTTATATTTCACATTAAATGACTATTACCCCCTTTTTTCGACGGTGAAAAAGTAAGCTGCTGAACTCAAGCGTGATCGTTTATCCTTTCAAGATGATAAGCGTTTCAGAGTGTCCCAAAACGGTTACGATCGATGAGATTATGACAAAATTTCACAATGCCGTCCGTACTCAATCGTATCATTATAAAACCTCGATAGGCTGTGTGCACTAAATTTTATACGAATTTTTAGGTATGATAAAACTTTCTGCTCAATGGTGCCGCGTTTGTTAACAATGTACCAAAAAATGCATTTCAATTAACATTTCGCAACAGTGTTTGGATTTGTTTAAACGCAATTCCAGTGAGTCTCTCCGACATTTCATAACACCAGATGAAACGTGGATTCATTACTGCACGTCAGAGACGAAGGAGCAGGGCAAACAATGTGTGGCAACAGGTGAAAGTGCACCAAAGAAAGCAAAAACGGTTCCATCTGCATGAAAAGTCATGGCTACGGTTTTCTGGGAGTCTCAAGCTGTGGTGCTCGTAGATACTTCCAGAAGGCCAGAAACATAACTCTTCACCACTGGAGCAACTGAAGGATGCTATTTAGGCGAAATGTCCACACCTTGCGCAAAAGAAACAAACTTCTTTCATCACGATAATGCGCCTTGACACGTGTCAGGGATTGTTGGTGCAAAACTGCATGATCTTCACTTACAAGTACTTCCACATCCGCCATATTCGCCTAATTTAGCAACAAGCGATTAATTTTTGTCCTCAAACCTGAAGAAATGGCTGAGTGGACAAATGACTAGGTTGAAGCTAATTTTATTTTTCCAAGCTGGACAAATCTTATTTTTCTAAGGGTATTAAAACGTTGGAAAGTCGTTGTAGTAAATATATTGATTTACAAGGTAAATATGTTGAAAAAATTCTCTTAAATCATTGTGTTTTCTTGATCAAATCGAAAACTTTTAGAACGTCCCTGGACAAGGCTTTTATTCAGTTTGCAAAACCATCTTTTCAAAACAAATTTAATTTAATCAAAAAGCACACCAATTTAGATATTGAGGAGGAACATTGAAAAACAATTGCTTATATTTTAGGTTTCACTTCCACACCCCTGCCAGACAATTTAAAATTTCAAATGGTAGCTCTATTTTATGATAGTTAAATTTTACGGAGGATGCAATTGGCTGTCTCTTCTTGCCTGCAGCCTGACCTCTTATTTTATTAAAATGAACAGAATTTACCTATATCTTCTAATATGACACCCCTTGATTTATTCTTTGGGGGACTAAGGAAGTAGTCAACAAGGACTTGCGGATTACACCACAATGCAGCTTGCATTATTCGGTAGAGGACGCTGCTTTACTTTTTTTTTTTTCCGGTCGACCAAAATCTCTTTGCTTCTTGGACTGAGTATGGAACTATCTTAATTAACCTTGTCCTGTTGCTGACAAAACATTATAAAATGCAACTTAAGCAAAATAGATAATTAAATAAAAAATTTAAAATTATAACATCTTTTGCAAGTACAGAATACCTGGATCACTGGGCACACACAGATACAGTTATCACTTACTACATATGGCTCCCTTGGTCCCCCGATTTTTATCTCCGGGAGGATTAAAGGATATAGTGTACAAGACAAATCCACACGCATTAGTTGAACTGAAAAAAACATTGGTGAAGAAATATCTTTAATTTCTCAGAGGAACTGCAGAGGGTAGTGGTTAATTTCATGCCATAAATGGATGGAAAATGAAGGGAAGCGATTTCAGTATCTTATCTTGATAATGGTGAGAAAATGTACTTTTGGGTTTGAGTGTTAGTGTAAAGTTATTACTTAAGCTACAATAACAGCTGCGAACTTTCACACTGCCGTTCACCGTGGTACCGGCTTGAATAGACCGACTGGTTGTTCCGTGTGGAACGATTGCGCGAAGGAAAAATCACCTTTAGCTTACAAATAAAAACTACTTTATTTTGTATCTCTACATCGTTTATAAATAATCAGATTGACCGAACGGCAACATTAGCTCAAGTAAACATTAATTTATAATACTTATTCTCTATAATTGTAATACTCAGCAAACATTAGCAATAAAATATTTGTAATAACCTGAATATGAAGTAGCTTCATTATAATTTCAGGAAATAAACTTAATACAGTGAATGATGACGGAAAACCCTTAATGACACGGTCAATTATTAAGATATTCACGGCGATAGCTGGGCGCTAATGAAGTAGTTGGAGTGAAAGGCGGAAGAAGCAAATAAGGAGGCATTTTAAGGAAACATAACACCATACCTTTGTTCAATATAAAACTAAATAAATCAATAAATTTAAATGAACATTTCACTCATGTGACGTCATATTAAAATCCACGTGAGAAACGAAACAAAATTTTCACAACAGGACTACGAGGTAAATTATCGAAAAAAAAAATTTATCAAATACGTTTTATCACGTGATGTGCATTTATCTTGTGGTCAGTGTATCCAACTCTATACCTCAACTATGTAATTTCTGAACAAGCATCACTGACGACTTTTGCTAGAGGCGGTGGGGAGCTGTTGATAGCAACAAAAGCTTGGACAATTGACCATCATAACGCAAAATGGAGGGTTCTTCAAAGCGTTTTTGTGATACTTCAAATGTGCAAATTGTTCTTATCATCAGGATTTCCAAACCAACAGTGAAAATAGAGTCACTGTTTATCATTTTTTCCCTCAGTTGGTATTAACAAATCTAACTGTAGTGATTGTAATGATGGATTTTGTCTAATTCTGTCTCACAGCTTATGAATAGAGTAGATATAAATAAGTATATCATTTTATGCAAGTGTTAATATTCTGTGCGCGGATTTTAAATGTATATATTACTTTTATTCTTATTCTATCCATGAAATAGTCGAAAATCTGCATTTTGCTTTTCTATATTGGCATTACTGATAATCGGCATTCTTCTGTCGCAAGATTTCTTAAAAAGGTTAAGTACTAATACACAGTTATTACAATTTTGTAAGTGAAGTTTAGAGGAATTATATTTAAATTCTTATTGTATTCGTGAAATAGTCCTAATAAATATCACTCGAGGGTCTGAGTTTTCCAGATAAATTCACGAACGTATCAGACCCTCTCTTACTTGTAACAATTAGGCCATTCTATAAAAGTTAGTAAAGTTAGACCAAAGAAGTTAGTACCTACCATATCAATAGAGCACAATACTGCTGAGGAATACATTGCAGGTATTCCATGAATTAAAAGTATTAGATTGTTGAAGCAGGTCAGGTCTCTATTCCAGAAATATCTTTAAGTTTTATTTGCACACAGAAGTGAAATGCTCTCGGTCTTATGGCAATTAGATAAAGCAAAAGTTAAGTGTATTATGAAAGCTTTAAAGGGTATAAGGGCGTAAGCAATGATAGTGCTATTATTTCCCTGACATTCTATAGTTATATTATTATAATAATGTTATAAAATCTGTTATAAATAGGATGTGTAATGGCGTATGCTATATTTTTGGCGCCATCTTTTCCTTTATAATAAATTTAGTAATTAGAAAATATAATTTTCATTTAATTCGAAACGAGGTATTCAAAGAAGAATCAGCAATCTCTTGGAGATTTATAAAATGCAATAGATGAAATGGGCCAATGCGGTTATTTTTGGCATTGATCAATATATCCGAGAAGTTTTAATATCATTGCTTATATCTTTACATACGGTAATTTATGTACTAAATGATTATCGCAGGATAGGGGAGCAACTACTAAATTTTATCAACATCTGAGAGCAACTAAAAGGTTTGGGTTCCTGTGTTGAATATTAGGCTGCACATCGAAAATTTAACAGATTTTATGGGATTCCATTCATTTTAATGATTCCAAGGGCATCATCATTTATAAATTATTTATGAAAATCGATTGGTCAATTAGCCTTTAATTAATATTTACACCAGTTTATTCAATAGTTGGTTAATTAAAATGTCATATACTTGCTGTGTAAATTAGAAGAGTGGCATGGGAAATGCGTCGTTAGTGATTCGGATGGTATGATGAAACAGCAATTTGATGCGAATGTGTGGGCTTATTGCATAAAAGAAGGTGCGTTTTCTAAGCAAACTAGCATTTTAAATAGCTTTTGTGTTCACAGAGTTTAATAATTAAATCAAATAAAGGGGAATTTTCTATTGTTACAAGCGACAAAATGAAAAAAAAAAAATCTTACAGATAGCAAATGTAAAACAGATGCATAACTTTTAATTAATATTTAGAGGCCAACGTCTATTTCTTTGAAAACTTAGTTGAGAAAATAAGTAATTCAATGCTCATAAAATTCTTCTTTTATTATAGAATTATAACTTTCTACTTATAATATGCAAGGCTTATGTGAATATAATTTTAAAAAATTCTCCGTAAATTCTTGTCTTACTTGGCGAGTTTAAGTGGGGACTGAAGCTGTAACAAACACTTCAAAATAAAAAGTGTCGCAGTGAATCTTTTTCTAAGGTTCACTTTCATTTTCATATAAAAATTCCTCGTATGTTTTTCCTTAAATCAGAAAATAAATTGCTTCTACCTTCGCGCGCTTTGGCTGGGAAAATGCCTGTATTTAATCAATTAACGTGGTTCGCAAACAGGTCTCAACATGGCAATCGTCCTCTAATAACCTCAAAAGTTTTCAGGTAACAGCATTTTTCTCAGGTGTTCCCAGTCAGTACATTCTGCTAGAATCCTCATCCCCTTCACAAAATGGTCAGATTCCCCTATAAGAACTATCAGTTATTTTTTGAGCCTTCCAACTTTTACTCTAAAACAAACCATTCCTGATCTGGCCTTTTTTCCTAGAACAAGCAATTATGCCTCTTTACCCTAAGTTATTTAATTTCATTCTACAGTTCAAGGAGACCTTCATTCTGCCTCGATTTCCTGCCCGTTGATATCCTCTAGCCTTGATTTAACTTTCTTCCATACGTTTTTATTATATGCATCCCCTCGCTTTCTTGAAGACGCTTACCAAATGGCACTTTCACTATTTTTGTCTCTCATCATTTAACAATAAGTCTATAAACATTCTTGCCTAATAATTAATAGTTAGACTGCACCCGGATTTACTTTTGTTTTGATTTATTGTTTAAAGGTTAATCTACTTTTTTGACGCAGAATGGACTTGAAATTTGTTTCTTATAAGAACAATTTGGGATAATCTTTTTCACACATCCTATTGCAA
This sequence comes from Metallyticus violacea, assembly GCA_030762175.1. Lineage (NCBI taxonomy): Eukaryota > Metazoa > Arthropoda > Insecta > Mantodea > Metallyticidae > Metallyticus > Metallyticus violacea. The sequence continues at coordinate 96,032,283 of CM060834.1, forward strand.
TGAACATATCAAGGCATTCCTGTGAAATATGCAAACGTGTACGAATATATGACGACATTATTTCTAGTTTAAAATGATTACGTCGCAGGCATTATAGTGTTAAATTTCTATCGATTTTTAATAGAGTTTTTCATAAGCTAGACAATGATATTATTTTACTTCCTTAAGATTATTGAAACCAGAATATGTTTGAAAGACGATATTATTTAAGTTGTCACTTCAATTCTGTGTCATATTTTAGAACATACTCGTATCGTGCTGTATTAAAACAAAAATTTAGTTCGATTTTCTATTTTTGTAATATTCTCTGAAACTCTATTATGAGCATAAATTTGGTTGTTCAGTTCTGCGTTATAGTTTAATATTTACCTTGTCTAAAATTAATAGTATGTTAAATTAGAAAAGTGATGCTCTCAAAACTACAGCGGTGTACCTCCTAGAAACTTATTATTAACGCGTTTCTGTTCTGCTTTGTTTTGGAACGAGCTTGGTAATTAAAAGTAAGTTCATCCATTTGAAACAGAAACATGTTTATTACCCACTGGATGTCATAACTGAGACATCAAAACTCTGTGCCCGCTTCAGTAAATAGCAGACAGGCAGAGCCAAACAATAACCCGATAAGCAAGTTCGCATCATTCAGTTTGTGCTTTTTATATAAAATACTGTACCACACATTTACCCCATCAGCACGTAAATCTACAACAGATACTATACTTTAATGATTTTATTACTTGGAGTAAAGAATTTACAGCTAAGTAATAAATATATAACGATGAATGAATGAAAATTTAGAGAACTTGCATTTGAAAACTTCCCAGTATGATTATCTACTTATTTAAGTAGGTCTCTGCATAATATGAACGGATATGTGTGTGTGTACGTATGTAAAGGAGAAGAGGAAATATGAGCTGTTCATTTGATCCCATAATCTGAATTTCTTGTCACAGTACGGGCTCCCTTATCGCTCGCTAACAATTCGAACGACCGCAGTGAGTAAATTTACACTGGTGATGGGAGAGAAGACTATTACATATTTAACAGTTGCACACAGCTCTCGCTTGTGAAATGAGTGCGGCAGGGTGTTTTAATCTCTCAGAGAGGCAGAGGCATAAAAAGAGAATTGCAGAAACCCAGTTGAACAGTACATAGAGTGGAAAAACATAAATTTAAAGCTCTAGCTCATATAAATAAACTAAAAGCAACAGCTTTTATCTTAAGGTACAATAATGGAGTACATATACTAAAAGTCGCAAACCACAGAGTTAAAGCATAATGCATATAAAAATGCGCATATATGCGCGCGCATATAGAATGTGAGCAACGTGACGCTTATCCTGATGTCTAATTTCAGTGTTTTTATTACATTTGAGTAATTTTTTTTACAGTAGTATAAGGCATGATAAAATAAAAACCGACGTGGATTAATAGTGACCACCTCGGGTGTTGGTGAAACGACACTCAACCGTACATTATGAACCTCTTCTCGTGCCGATCTCATTCGTCAGTGACGTCCACAGATATAGGTAGATAATTAGATACTCCAGTACAATGGCATGTTAGCTCAGATGGTTAGAGCGTCGTACTCTAAAACAACGGTAGCTGGCTCATATACTCACGCCGAAGGCCTTTTTTTTCTGCTGGAGTGAAAGGAAATTTGCCATTGTTACTATGATTTAACCGCCTACTTAATAACACACTACTCCCTATCAATTTATATTTACGAAAAGAGGCAAGCGTAGGCCGTTAGGCCGTAACTCGCCGCAGCAAACCAATGGGTCTATTGGTTTCTAGGATTTACTCTCAGGATAGGTTAAGGTAGTGTGTGTGTGTGTGTGTGTGTGTGTGTGTGAATTAATTGTGAATTCCAATAAGACAACGAAGTGATAAAATGAAGTTGAAACACAATTGGAAAACTGAGTTTTGTAATATTGCTGCCAGAAAGTTACGGAGGACAACGAATAGGTTACATTACGTTTAACAAAAACAGTATACAAGCAACATTTACCCTGTTACAAGCAGATGCGTTTTTAATTTTGTTTGCGGTTCCAACCGTGTGAATCCCTTAGGCCACTTAATACTATAGAGACGTTCGGTTTTCTCTGCTGCCATTCGTGAAATTTCGTGCCGGAGTACGCCTCCTTTCACGAAATCGGAAAGAGGCGGACCAGATCGAACGAGATCGGCACCCGAAAAGCTTCATAATGTAACGCTAAGTAAAACGAGTGTAGAATGAAACGTTTGTGTAACGAAGAGCAAATTGGGATGGTAGTCATATGTAGTGAACCTTGTATCACGAAAAGCAACTTGTGGACTGTTTGCTTTTCCGTAAGTATTGTGAAAGTCCGAAGTGATACATGACTCAGTCAGGAAAGCATTGAGGTCATTGTTGAACTCAATGGACATTTAACAACACACAGTCAATGGAATGTGCATTTACAGTCAGCACCCAACCATTTGAGCGATTAAGATATAGAAATATATGCCAACGTCTTCACAAAGGGTCTGTCATTCCAATATTTACTGTGGTATAACTATACAATGTTCCTCAAGAAACCAGTGTGGGTGATGGGAGCTTGTCTCATCAATATGAGCCAGAAAAATATTGTTCTTAGCATCTCCCGTGCCAAAGAAATTCAAAGTCATATCATCGACAGGAAAGTACTTGTTAATCACCCTTTTGAAATGAAAAAGAGCCTTTGCTAAGCGAATTAGAGCATAAATGGTTTATTGGCTGTTATGCCTACTTGTAGAAAAGGAATGGCTTAAAACGATCAGAATGAATTCAGAAGTTGTTATTTAGTGGGATCGTTGCTCACAACATTCGTCCATAATTGTCCATATGTCCTATTATGAGATGCTGGGACATCCGCCATACATTCCTAATATATCACCCCTGGTCATACAAGAATAGGGGAGTTAAATATTTTGCAGCTGATGATGTGAGAAAGAACAGCACGATGGATTAGTTTCTTTCTCAGCTCTTTCATATTTGATACGGTTATACAGTGATTTGTTTAACAATGGAATGAATGGCTGACTCCAGGACTGAAAGTATCGGCAATGAAAAATGATAATTATTAATGGCGTAAACATTTCACTACAAATTATACTTTGATATTATATTTTAACATGCTTTTGAAATAATTCCAATTTAAAATATTTTTAGAACTCAAGAAATGCTTTATCTTACAACTTCTTATTTCTCACAATTTATCATTTTCTTGCATTGGAATTCTATAGACAATAAACAATTATATGTGTGTGTGTCATGCGGTATAACTTTAGTATGCTATTTGATGCCATCAAGAGAAAATTCTCTGGTGTAACTACCTACGGTAGCTCAGCCAGAAACGGGGCAGAGTCAAGGAAGCAATAAACCGCTAGACAAAGGAAAGGGACAAGTGCTAGCCACTTCTTAAAAACCTTCCGTTGGCGATGGTTAAAGTCCAGGCTTCCGAATACGTTAGGGCAATAAACTTGCCAGCCGTTTGTGCAGTTAACTTTAAACCAACCAATGTAACATATGTTTTAAACTTTCAAATAATAGCGGGTAGCATGCGTTGGCGGGTGAATCTGAACAGTCCATATTTTTAATTTTTAAAGCAATGTGCTAGACTTGCGCGTGCTTTGTGCCCCTTTGGCTTGGTGAAAACAACTTCAGTTAATTTGAATCGAATATATAAGGAGGCGTTTGCTCGGCTGGGGCATCAGTTCACATAGGCAGCGACATCAGTTCAGAGAATCAGATCAGGTAGTTCTCAGTTCGCATCGGTGCAGTGGCTCAGTTCAAAGAGTATTTTGACATTAGTTCAGTTTATCAGTGCAGAAGTTAAATTCAAAGTGAATCAGTTCAGTTCAGTTCAATCAGTGAGGTTCAGATGGTCACATAATCAGATCCAGGTGATATCCTTGGAATCGCAGCAACTAAATTTATATTCAACGGAGTTAAGTTCTCTCGTACGCAGAACACCAGAGTACGCGAGAGATCTTGTAAATAATAAATTACCATATTTGTTATTTCGCATTGTGTAATTATTTACATAATTAATATCCTCTCCCAGCCCCGTTGAGCACGAGTCACAAAATACCACAAAACCCTGAGATGTCACAAAGCAGTAAAAACAGCAGCACCAGCAGCAGCAGCAGTAGTAGTAGTAGTAGTAATAGTAGTAATAGTAGTAGTAATAGTAGTAGCAGTAGTAGTAATAGTAGTGGTGGTGGTGGTGGTAGTGGTAGTAGTAGTAGTAGTAGTAGCTGTAATAGTAGGAGTAGTAGTAATAGTAGTGGTGATAGTAGTAATAATAATAGTAGTAGTAGTAGTAGCAGTAGTAGTAATAGTAGTGGTGGTGGTGGTGGTGGTAGTGGTAGTAGTAGTAGTAGTAGTAGCTGTAATAGTAGGAGTAGTAGTAATAGTAGTGGTGATAGTAGTAATAGTAGTAATAGTAGTAGTAGTAGTAGTAGTAGTAGTAGTAGTAGTAGTAGTAGTAGTAGTAGTAGTAGTAGTGGTGGTGGTGGTGGTGGTGGGGGTGGGGATGGTGTTAGTGGTATTGTTGTTGTTGTTGTTGTTGTTGTTGTTGCTGGCGGTGATGGTGGTGGTAGTGATAGAAGAAGAGTTTATTTGTTTCAGTGACATCAATACAATAAAACTTCAATAGGTGCGCAGGTCCAACGAACAGTACGTACTGTAATAACACACTTTTGATTTCATTCAATATATTAGACTAGATATTTCATAATAATAAACTATAAAACAAACATATATTCATCAATAAAATAAAAATAAAAATAGAATAAAACAAATAAAAAATAAACCAAAAATATAAAGAAGTCACATATTTTCATGTATATTTCTTTAAAACATACTAATAAAGTTAGCGTCCGATAATCAGGGAAATAGGGTTATTACGAGTGGGGTTAAAGAGAAATTTATAAATCACTAGCGGCTGCAACTTTTTTTTTAACTTTTTTAAAGAAAATTCGGTATATACTATTATAATAAAATAATAAAAATATTTTCTGAAAATCAGTGAAAATGGATTATTAAGAAGGGGTGTTTACCTCAATTGAAAAATCGCTCTAGTGGCACCAATATTTGTTTCTTCACAACAAAATTCGGTATATACAATTTAAATATAATAATAAAAAGTCTGGAAATCAGGGGAACTGGATCATTATGAGCAGGAGCATACTTGAAAACCGAAATTTAAAAAGAGCTCTTGCGTTTAATTTTCTCTATTAAATAAAAGGACAAATTAATTCAGCATATAGACTATGTTTATAATGATGAATATGTTTTATATTTAACAAAAGCATAGTGGTTAAGATTAAACTTTTGAAATATTTGTCTAATATTTTTATGAGAATTTTATTTTTATATAAGAGCGCCTTCAGAAAACGTTTGCGTTACATGTTTTCACTATAATAACATTTAAAAGAAATATCAAAGCCAATGATAAGTTCTTTGTTGATTCTGCATAGTTGCTTAGTACATTATAATTATTTTAAATAGTAAAATGTCTTTGTTTAATTGAAACATATGAACATCATCTTAAATACACAATGTTACTCGAAACTTTCTGTTATTTTCCCCTATTTTAGTGAATGTAAAGATGATATCCAGGGCTAAGTTTATGCACATGGTTAAACTTAAAAAATTATAAATACCCACACAGTATAGCTTTGTCTATCATTGGTCATATATTTCATTTAATTAATAGTATATCATTAATATTTGTGGTTTAATCTCAATAATAATAGTAATAATAATAATTTTAAAATGTTCTCTTGTAATAATTACAGCTTGCAAGAATTATAATTTTGTTCCTTTAATACCATACAGTAAAGTCATAACTTATTTCATTAATTAATTATACCATAATTTGGATTTTATATTCTTGTTTAAAGTTACTGCACTAGACGAGGAATTCGCTTAGTTTATGCATTTTGTGCGCGACGGGCTTTGTTTCTCTAGCTACCTTTACACACACACACACACACACACACACACACACACACACACACACACACACACACACACACACACACACACACCTGTCTCATTTGTTTTAATATTATCACGCATGTAAAGAAATTCAGGGTCAGAAGTTTCAGCAATAGGAAATTATTCTTGTTGACAACTGACATGCTCATGGCACCTTGCAATACAAAGTTCCGAATGTCAATGGCGAATTTCTGGACAACGGGCATAAAGTACTCTATCTAAAAGTTTGAGTTGAACAATTGTCAACGTTCTGAACAAAACTTCTAAACATGACGGCCATTCTCTTAGGGCCCTTAGATACAGAAATATACCTTGTGCCCTAGCTGAAATCCTTAGTTTACCTGCATGTTGTTCTTCTGTACTGTCAACTTTTTGATACAAAGCAGACATCTAGGCCAGAGCGGTATCAGCTATGTTCCGCCATTTTTAATTATTCCAATTTACATGAACATTTCATTTTCACTTAAATGACCTCCTTGAGCAGTCATTTAATACATTTTAATCGTCTCTTATTGTTACTTTCAGTATTCTAACAGAAAATAATTGCTGGACTAGGTGATTTAATAATTAAACTTATTTTATCATGGCAATGTAACAATTTAAATAATTAAAACAAATGATAATAATTGATTGCTTTATTAACTTATGGATAGAAAAATGAACTCCCTGTTTATCAGTTGTGTAGATATACCTAGAACTTTTATTTTAAATGCATGTTGTAACTTACACAGTTATGGTTTGTGTATTTATATCTAAATCTTTGTACGTATAGCATTTAATTTATACCTATTCATGTTTCTCAGAAATTGCTCTTGATTAAAACCTTTTAAGTGGAAGTGACAGAATAAACTTTTTTTTCTAGAGTACACGGTATGGAGTAGAGACTTTGTAGCTTAGGAATTAGCAGAGTTACCAGCTCCTATGACGTCAGCTCCTTGTTGATAAATGGACCGATACTAACCTCCATTATCCATTCACATTAATATGCGTTGTTTCTGCTGGAAACTATTGGAATTGCTAATGCCACGTATCAATAGAAGCTGGCCGATAATGCTTTAGTGGTGGCTTCCAGAAACTTTGATTATTATCGAATAACCTCAGCAGTAATGGGCACCGATGCTTTGGGCAGAACCATCAGACGGAGAAATGACTGCTACTTTGTTTTTTTCAGTATGAAAGATAGGAAGTATGTATCCAAATACCAGTTCTACAAGTTCTACTGATATGGCAATTCCTCTACTAGAGAAAGCTTCCATGCGATCTGATGCAACGTTTTTCAAAAGTGAACAATGACTCTTAGAAACTACTACTCCTAGGGGATTTGTGATTTCAATCTTACTAGTTGAAAGTTCTTAAGTTTTACTATGAATTCTGCTTATTTTCTACGATCTTTAAGAGATCTATCAACAACAGACTAATCTGCGCTTCCTGTTCGCAAAAAAACTAAATATAATTTTTTTCCAAATTGACCTTAAAGCCAATAAACATATTTTTAGTTTAGATTTTATCAAAATTTCAGATATTCTAATGAAAACTTGTAACTATGATTTCCAATAACAACATTTGTAAATACTGTCCCATTTCTAAATATTTACTTCTAAACTAGTAGCCCAAATCTTCATGCTTTAATTGTAAAACATTTGAAAATGTTCCTTTCAATGTATGTAATTCAAGAAACCAAATGTATTGAGAGAAAATCATCGTTGTTCTTGTCTCTCTTTCTAAGGTATAGCTCGTATAATTTGTCCTGGCAGTAATTTGCTCTTTCACTTGAAATGCACAATTCGGATCAATCCACTTAAATAATAAAAACGTTATAGGATAGTGTTGTACGCACAGTGAAGACGATGAAAGTACATTCAAGATTTGAGTATAGCCACAGTTCTTGTATCAACACCAGCACGTAGTTATCATGTTGCTTAGCTGCATGATTACACAATTCATCTTACCACTCTCAAAATATATCCAAGTTTCCTCTTTTTGGAAATAGTGAACTACAGGTAGCTTGCTATTCCTGTACCTACTTCACTAGCTTCTTACACCAGGATTTAATAATAATATGCTGATTTTTCAAAGCTAGAGGATAAAAATGTTAAACAATTAACTACACTTGTAAAACATTTCCATTTCCTAGCGAAGCAAAGTTTTAGCTTTGTATTTTTCATTTCCCATTATGAAGAAATATTCATTTTAATAACGAAAGTTTAAGATATTATTATTATTAAGATATTATTATTATATTATATAATATAATTATATATAGTTATATATTATTATTACATTATTATTAAGATATTATATCACGGAATTTCAAATTTCTAATTTAAATAGTACTGTAAAATACCAAATGAGTAGCGACACAAGGTCAGTGTGACAAAATCTTTTGGTTGATTTGTTAACTTATTTAGGCACAGATATGGAATGTGAACTATATAGTAAAAATTATTTCAAAATATCTTAACTTTTTTTTCGAAGCCCTTATTTCTCTATGAGAAAGAAAAATCTCGTCACGCAGATGCTGGGTAAACTAAGCGAATTCCTCAGTAAGTAGAACAATTTTATAAGTTAATATAAAGTATGACCTTATTTATTAATGAAATACGTAATAGCATTACTACATGTTAATTAGCATTAAAAAATCTAAAGCTAGCTAATAACAGAAAAACTGAACTATAATACATAATTTAAATAGGTTTGTCTGTTTTCCCTTTCAAAATCACTTGAAAATAAATTCCTATAGTGAAATGGCAGTAATTTTCAAACGTAAGAGTATAAAATTAGAATTCTTGCAACCTAAAATCACGTTTTAGAATTATTATTATTATTGTTGTTATTATTATTATTGATATTAAACCATAAATATTAATGATGTGCTATTAATTAAATGAAATATATGATCAAGGACAGATAAAGTTATGCAGTGTATTTCTAAACGTTTTTAAATATAGCCTTGTTTATGAACTGGGCCCCTTGTTATAATTTTTCAATTCAGTAAAACAAAGAGAAATAAGCAAAACTATATCGGCACTGTAATCCAATTTAATCACTGTACCGTACACACTGACCCCATCCTGCGGCCGCAGTCCCGAACAATAGCGAAGCAAGCCGACTCGTTACGATTGCATTAAATGTGCTGTTAGCTTAAGTTGATTAGAGCGTCGTCTTAAAACGCAAAGTTCGTGGGTTCGGTCCCTGACGGTTTTTTTTCTTTTTTTTTCCCCTGGTAATCTTCATTTTGTGTCTACACTTTTATTAATATAATAAATGTTAATTTTTAGACAGGACAACGCATAGGTTGAAACTTTACTTTTATTTCATGTACTGATTCTAAATGCTGAAATAAAATAAATCCCGTTGTTGCTTCATGACTACATAATCTGCAAGTAATTGTTTTCTTTCCACCAGTTGGTTAGATATGCTATTTTATGGAGGACAATGCATAGGTTGTAATTTTAGGTTAGCTTTAACAAGATATTAAAAATAATACAACTCCACACTAACTCAAATGCACACTTCATATTTCGACTTTCTCCACTGCTGTTTGAGACTTCGGCCGCAGGACGGGGACAATTTGTAAGGTCAAGTGCTTAGCCTAGAGGGAGCTATCCACTTAACTGTGGTATAATAATGTTGAAATTATTTTGAGTGTGGAACACAATGAACGTATTGAAAGGCAAGTTTTAAGAATACCAAAATATTCTACATTAAAAAAGAGGACTAACAATAAGATAATAAATTACAGAAATAGAGAGATAACATGAGACCAGTATAGATTATTTGGCACATTTTCTTAATAATTAAGTGACAATGGCATATGGAAGTTCTGTTTTTGTATATTGCAGCTACTGCCATCATTTTGTGCCTTTCCATGTGCAACCTCTAATCTGAGATTTCTCCCATTTACTATGCTCTTCACTTAAAGGAAAGCGAAAACAGCTGAATATGTGCAAAATATTTCTTGTATTAAATTGAGAAATTGTTTTTCTCTGCAGAATCTTCATTAATATCTGAACCCCCCGGTATGCTCATTCTAAACACTTTTTTCGTCAATATTAAATACTTATACACTCTGTTCAAAACTAATCCCCCAATGCTATTGAAAAAAACTGGGACGTGCATCTGACCTGATCCTGGAATAGTGATTTCGACTTAATGCAGTAGTTTGTGGGTTTTATGAACCTGCTGCATGTAAACCTAAAATTGGTTTCTGAGCTAGGACGATGTGGCACGAACTCCAATTCCCGCAGCAGATATCTGGCTCAAATTGTGAATTAAAACAATAGTCTAATAAAAACATAGATGGATACAAAATGAGTTGATTCCCGTATATTGACCCTTGGGCATTAATGCCTGTGTGCATGTATCTGCGTGGTTTTGCCTAATGGAGCTGAACTTGCAAATTTATTTCCGGTGTGAGTCTCAAACATCCTGTAAAAAGGCACACCAGCAGAAGAGGATTATCTGTACAAGATTTGCGCACCCCAGGCAACATTTTCAGTAATTAACAGCTGTTATTTTTCCCAAGCATTTTGTGAGCATTGTAAATTTTAAATCGCCAATTACTTAGATAAAATTAATAGCCGTTAATACAATTTGTTCTCCCTATCATTTGTTACGTTTAGTGAAGATAGTTAAATCTTGAGAAACATGCGACATAAGTGAGCTAATAAATAAAATATGCATTTTAATAAAATGCAACTGGGAAGTCTTACAAATTAAATGTGATAGATTATGACTATTAGTGATACATATTATGATTTCAATATTTTTATATTATCTGCACTTTATTATTAAAATTAGTTAAACTTTAAAAATTTCTATATGTATTAATTTATTTAACAATAAACATGGCTTAATGAGGGCGATACTAAACTGTATATTGTCTCAGGTTATTAATTAGCTAATATTTTTAACGAAATAATACAAAATACAAAGTTTATCAACTTCTTTGGGAAAAATTATTTAAATGAATTTGAGAATGGTGTTCAAGGAAAGAAAAATATTGCATTTGCAGGGGTAAAATAATTTAAGTAACGAAAATAATTATATATTGGAAATGAAAACAAACAGAACGAGTATTGTATAAATTTATGACATAATTCACACATTAAAGAAGAAGAGAAAAACATCACATGAACATTTGAAAGCATAAATTGATAACTTAACATTTGAAGATTTAGAGAAAGTATAAAAAATCCCAAACGTACAAAATCAACTGATTCAGACGTGATAAACATAAAACTAATGAAGTATGGTAACACACACTTAAAACAAAGATTAAAGCGTGAATTTATGTTCGGAATGAGGTACCGTTCCACATAAATTATCAGTTAAAATTGTACACTTAATCTTTATAAATTTCAATAAAAAAACTGTTACAACTACAGGGGAACAAATATACTAAATGCTGGATACAGAATTTACTCAAAAACATCATGCAAAAAATTGAAAATAATACTAAGCATTTAAGAAGAGTAGATTATATTTAAATCACAAGACGTTGCATAAACGATGCTTTTTATTAGGTAAATATATATTTATATTGTTTATTTTATAAATATTAGTTATTCCACAAAATTATTTAATTCAATTAAAGACCTGTATAATAAGAATACAAAATAAGCTAAGTAATAATTTCAGAGACTAATCAAAGAGTTAAACAATTGTGTGTATTATTATCCTTACTTTTTTATTTTTAGTTAACAAAATTCTTCAAAATTAGAAACAAAAGACAACACAATCATTCTATTTAAGAAAAAATCTTAAAATATTGTTATAAACAGATGATCACTTTATAGAAAATAGATTGCTATTAAAAATATTAAACTCAATCAGATCTGCACAAAATATAACTTCAAAATTTCAAATGAAAAATGCAAAGTAGTGGCATTGCAAGGAAAAATACAAATCACATAAAATTATTATGATGTAACATCTAAATTTTTGAATTATATATAATTAATAAAATAATTCAAATATGTGGAATAAAAAGATAAATTTGCAAGGTAAATTTAAGGAAACAAAATTTATATTATACAAACGTCTTGATGGTATACAATTTTCTCTATGGTTCTCAATCCTGGATAGTAAAATGCCTGATGACAAAACAACCCCAGCACTTCTTCGTTTGGTAAACAATTGTATAAGAGAGAATAGAATTCAAAACGAATTGATAAGACAGGATCTTAACATACTTTCAGTCCTAGCAATACCCTTATATATATACTTATAAATACATTTGGAAATATCATGATAATAAAATGGGACAAAGCTAATGTTCAGTAATTTTCTAATCAACCGATAAGTGAAACAGAACCCGAAAAAAAATGAAATTAAAGTCGGAACATTTTTTAAAGACCTAATCCAGGGATGTAAAATATGAAATTCCGGGTGTTTCCGTGATAATAGGAACTCTCTGAAATGATGGAGAATTGGAAATATATCAATTTGAGATATACTGAAACGCCTTAGTCGCAAGCTATAAGCCAACGCCATTTTTTGTATGTTGCAGGAAGAATAATAATAGTATAATGGTAGGGAAACCAGGCCAGGATTTTGGAAAACGAACTCTACTAATGCAGCGCACATGGCATGAGTTTTAAAATTTAGCAATAAAATGAAGACGGTTTGATGTGCATCTGACGTGGTTACTCCTAATGTACGAGTGGTTATTAGAATGTAGTCAGTGTTTGTACTTCCTTGATCTAGTGGTTAGCGTTGCTGATTGCTGGCCGGGAGACCCGGGTTCGGTACCTATTTAGGAATTTTCCAAGTTAGGGAGGTCTGGAAGGAGGTCTACCCAGCCTCGTGTGGACAATTGACATTCTTCGTCACAAAAGTCAAATGATAGGCGGCTGGCGGAGTACCGGTATGCTGATCACATGTCTCCCTGCAATACTGCCCTCTATCGTTGAAGTCGTAAGCCGGAGGTAAAGGAAGCAGAGGTCGCTGCGATAGGGCTAAAGCACACCACAGGCTGTAGCGCCAAATGAGAAGAAGCAGAAGAAGAAGAAGTCTGTGTTTATAAGTTATACTAACTTATAAACTTATAAAACAGACTTTTTCTTCGTTCATTCTATCGGTTCGAGCGAATGTCTTGAGGAACTTGAGAGGACAAAACTTACACGACGTCTGTATTGAGCTAGGGGATGCTATTTATGAACTCTTTTCCCAGCTTGTAAATATTACATTTACAAAGATTCACATGTGTTCTTATTTCACTTCCACAGGTAAGTTTATCCCGGTGGTGTAGTGGTTACCATACTTGCCTCGTAAACCCAAGATCACGGATTCAAATCCGGCCAGGATCGATGTATTTTTTTTCTGGCGTAAAATCCTAAGTATGACTTACTTTAGAAGGGAAGTACAGCCGTGGGTCTCATGTCGTAGATTTACGGCACGATAAAGAACCTTAAGTCTGAAAGAAGAGGACTCTGAGCAAAAATTATAGGCCGTTTCACGCCCTGAATTGAAAGGAACGCTGATGACCTTAGTTAAAAAGCGTCCATAAATAAAACAAATCAAAATTCATAGGTAGCCCATTACAATTTTGACATATAGCCTACACTAAGGCGTTTCCGGACCGTGTTTCCCAATCTCTAACTGATACATTTGACCATCTACATCAAGCCTGATAATTTGTATTAGCATCAAGTAAACACGCGGTAGAGTGTTTCTGATTATATTGTAAGTACCTTTCTTTAAAGATAAGAAAATTTATAGCTTTCATATAATATATATATATATATATATATATAAAGGGATGTATATTTATTGATTCTAATATGAATCAACAAATAAAATATTTATGTGGAATCTTGCGCTTTTTCATTGTTTTAATAATTAGGCCCACTAGATCTAACATCCGCATTGACATTATTATTAATGTGCATAAAATAATTTACTTATGTTATAACCTTTTGTCTGTATGTTCATTGTTAAAATAAAAAACAAGCAGCTCCTTTATAACCATTATTATCTATAAAGTAGCTCTTGATGTTCAAAGGATTAGTTGATAATAATGTTATAAATTTAACACATACTTAAAGAGGTAACAGATCAATGAAACCGTAGAGATATATTTTAAGTGCATTGAATAATGAACTTTGTTTAACAAAGAGAACATTTATAACAAGCTTTAAAACAATTCTCCTAAACAAATATACAGAAGAGTGATTCACCCTTCACTTAAGACTCTCCAAGAAAAATTCTATACGATAAAACTAAAGTTGGTGACATTGTAAAGAAAATACGTGATAATATTAGATACAATATTGTAAAGAAATAAAAAGCATTTAATATTAACAATAACAAATAGAGAATTATAATAACGAACGTTTTCTTAAGTTAAGAAAACATAAAATAAATTGTAATAACTGTATTTCGCAATATATATTCAATTACTTTTATGATAATATATACCTACAATTAATCTATATTCTTGAATTCAGAGGTAAGCAAATGACATATAACTGCCATTTGGTACGATTTTGTTTGTTCCAACCAGAAAGTTTTTCTTGTCAGAGTAATTTTTAATATTAAATGGGAAATGATGATGCAAAATACCAGACGTTTTAAAACTCACCTACAACTCGTTCTTAGAACATGCTATTAATATAATTATTTTTGCTTTATAATGTAGAGTTAGGAATACGCCCGAACCAAATCCTACAATGGTAAAATTAAAAGCCTGAAGATGTGTGTAACACTTTAAAAATTTCTTTTGTATATTTATTAACTACTGCTGTTAGAAAAAAAAATTTAGACATAAGTATAACATTACAAATAATTTTACATTAAATGGATAATAATAGCTTTTACTGGAAGATGATATTGGACAATTAAGACGGTTTCATGTCCATTTATTCTGTCATTTAAATGAAGAACAAAATTCGAAACTTCGAAACAGTAGCAGTTGTCTTAAATTATTCTCCTAAGCTGTAAGTTTGGTTCAAACGTTTTTATTACACTAATTAATTATATTTATTCCCCTAATTCTTTCTATATTTTCTTTCTGTAATTGTTTCGCAAACTGTGATTGTCTTTGCATTCTCATCATCTATTAGCCAAGAAAGGGGGATTTCTCTCTGGGACTGTTTCCATGACCCTTAATTCTAAACTGATTTGGTATTCCAATTCCCGTGCACGTTTTAACAAAGTCACTTCGTTTAACCTAGTTTCACTGAGCTTGTTTACATTTCAACAACTTTAAAATCATCTGTTTACTTTTAATTATTTATTGCAGAACAAGTTTCCATGGTTTTGTTTATCTTTAATATATAGCGGAGAAGAAAGTTAAAGAAAAATAATGAAAATAGTTTATGCTTGCTTCATTGTAGAGAGATATATGAACTTGTTACATTATTTATACGAGTTTTAGTAGCAGTATATGCAGACATCTAGAACATACCGAGGGTGCCAAAAATGTATACACACTTTCACAGCAGATATCTATTTAATATATTTCAAAGTGGGATAAAAATAACATTAATGCGTAGTATAATGTTTGGAGCAGCAATAATGGGTGCTCGGGGGATGGCGTAGTTGCAGTTGAGCTGATCGTGGTTTCGATGTCTGCCCGGGCTGCACGCTGGATGGCGTTTGCTCCGAATCTGTTGAATTTGATCTCAGGGTCCACTGGAGTGTTTCGCGGATCAGTATAGATCCACGGGAACGAGAAATGTGTTGCCCAAAAGATACACCAGGTTGACTTGTTTAAATACTTTATTCACATATAAAATATTGGGGCTACTTCCTGACTGTTCGCCGCTGACTTCGCTACTCACGTAGACTGGCTTTAGAAATGACTTGAACTGATTGTTTTCGTGTGACTTAGGCGGACTGCTTTGGTGTGACTTAGGCTGCCGGGTTCCGAATATCTCTGGAGTGAATTCTCTCGTGTCTCGCCTGAATGTCCCTCTGAATCTACGAGTCTGTGAATGTCTACTGAATGTCTGAATGTGAATCTATGAATGTGTGAATGTGCGAAATGTGTGAGTGTCTGACTTCTGCGAGTGTTAATGTCCCTCTGACTCCTGTACTCCAGTTTTTGTACTACATCGCCACGCCTCTCGCTAAATTAAATTCCCTCGTATTTTATCTATTTCTGTGTTACATGTTCGTCATTGGCTATCCTAAAAATATTTATTTGTAACTTAAGTTCTCCTGATTCGTTAACTTTTATCCGATAACCATTGGCTAGAATTATTCTTTCCCCCTGATCTAATGTCTTCCCACGAGCTTGAATTTTCCCAGAACAGCCTGTCATACATTTCGGCACTTTCCTTACATTATGATTTCTATTGATAATCTTTTGCCTTCCTTAGTTAGTAGATTTCCAAATGTTCTGGGAGATGATGCACGTGTTTATGGGCTGTTTTTCGACTTTCCTGTAATAAAACATTTTCGTCTCCGTTCTGACATTTTCATTTTCTCTTAAATTATTGCTACGTCTGACTTTGTTAAATACTGTCTCGTTACGGCCACATGTTTCCCTTATTGTGAACTCCTAAGTATTTCCTGGGTAGAAGGTTCGTGACCTAACAAAAGATAGTTTACCCTTTCTTCAGCCTTGTCTAAGGAGCGGTCAGTGGAGAGGTGTCAGGTATACATCTGTCTCTTTCTAACATATTTTACACAAAATGTATACAAAACCCTTTTGTAAGTTACAAGTTACAAATTATTTCTATTTCTGTTATACCTATCTCTAAAATATTTCTTATACCTATACATAATAATTATCCTTATCAAATCTAATACCTTTATAAACATAACTCTGCAGGCTTTAGTTATTAAATTAATAAAGGCAGCATTATTTCCTGCTTCATGTTCTGTAAACAGATGTAACTCACATACATTATGATAGCGTTGCTATGTGACAAATTAATCAATAATGAGCAAATGATGCCAAGATTATGGTATGAAGTTCTGTAAACAATTGTGACTCACATTACGTTATTCTAGCGTTGCTACAACTAAATAGAGTCAAGATTATCGTTTGAACAGCGGAAAGCAATTTTGAAATGGTATTGGAAAACCGAGAATGTGTTGAAGTTCAAAGGCAATGGAGACGTGTCTACAAAACAGAACCGCCAACGCAAACAACAATTGCACGCAATGGAGACAAATTTGAGGCTCATGGTACCGCATGCGATGTTCACAAGGGAAGCTCTGGGAGACCTCGCACACCAATAAGCCCCGCGCACTGGATCCAAGTCACTGGATAGGACGAAGAGGTTTCCACCGCGTTCTCCGGATCTAACTCCGTTGGACTTCTACCTATGGGGAACTCTTAAGGATGGCAGCACTTCGGGAAGGAATTGAAACTGCATGTGCTGCAATCGCTGAGGACACTTTCGCAAACGCTGCTCAATCAGTAGTTCAACGTACTCAGAAGTGTATCGTAACTGTAAAAGTCTAAGATGATTAGTGCTCATCATTTTCTGTTTGTGTGAATTTAGTCTTGTTATGTTAACACAGTTTTTTCTTTGCTTGAAGTGTTTATACATTTTTGACACCCTCTGTATGTACAACTGTGTATTACTGTCGCATCTTTTTTTTAAAAAAAATGGAATGGTAAATGTAGACGCATGAGGTTGTCATTTCGGACATTCCTGAAGCTATAGAAATTGCAGTTTTATTTTTAGGACGTGATAAGTAAGATCCTGCTTTTTATGTAAATCAGTTCGTTTGTTCTATTTAGCACGTTACTAAAACGAAGTTTTATATCCTGGTAGAGGTTCGACTCACGTAGATTCTAAATTTGTGTAAATAAATGATTTCAATATTATTACCATATATACATGTATGTACATTTTTCTGCAAATAGTTCAATAGGAATACGAGCCCGTTACTCCACCTTGAGGTGTGAATGATTCACTGGATCGTTCATAGCTGTGGAAGAAAGGAACCTAATCCCGAGGTGCTCTCATTGATATAGCGTTTTCCTTTCTGCTTCTGTAAGGTTACAATACACAGTAGGAAAAACTTCTTACTAAATAAAGAACACAATTTGTCCTGATGAGTAAATAATAATTATCTGTTAAGAGTTACAAAGAAACATTAAGAAACACTAGTTCAAATTGTAACAGTTAAATATCCTGGGTGAAAATTGAAGAAACTGCAAATACTCGTGGTAGAAAACTGGGAAATGTAACAGTGGGTCAATGAAAAAATGACGAATCATTTCTTATCATTTTTTAATCTAGCCTGTAAAGGAATGCCGGCTGAAAACTTTGCAACATTTGCTAGGCTGTTTAATGTACTTTTTTCACACCTTGTGGCCGAATGATATGAAATATGACAATGTATTGCTTCTGGTTACCAATGCCAACTCCTTATCCTAATGTGGACAATTTAGAGTGCACTTTTTTATTGATTTGTTTTATTTACGGACGCTCTTTAACATCTCAGCGTCCCATTCTATTCAGGGCGTGAAACGGCCGACAAATTTTTCTCTGAGGCCTCTTTTTTCAGACTTGAGGTTCTTTATCGTGGTGCAAATGTACGACACGGGACCCACGGCTTTACATCCCTTCCGAAGGAAGCCATACATAAAATTTTTACGCCCGAAAAAATTCATCGGTCCACCTTGGATTTAGGGAGCAAATCTGGCTACCACTACACCACCAGGACCGACTTAAAAAATTCTGTAAAAACTGTATTACAGATTGAACTATTCAAAAATTATAATAAATAAACCGTTGTCTTTCATTGCCTCTTACACCCGTGGTAACGCTTTGAGGTACTTGGCTGAAATATTTTTTTTAATTAAGTATTTATTTTTTTAATTAAGTCCAATTCAAAGTTATTGAGTTTTATTTACCGTATTCTCTTTTGTTCAATTCCATTTTTACTGTAATTATGGTTTTTTACATAGCCTTTTTATGCTATTTTCCATTCATATCATAATGACAATATGTTTACAAAATATTACATTTTCTCATAAGAAATTCCGTTTAAAATTTAGTGTTTTGTAATATTTTAATAGTTTTCTTTGTTTTGGTGTGTTATTTACAGAATGCCATGGTTATAAATGTGTATATTGTATATGTCAGTCTTTAGTTATTAGTACAAAATGGAAGAAACTAAATGGAAAGTTAGATATCTCTAAAACACTACTGAAAACAGAACTATAAAGATGAGGAATATTAGAAGTGGAGGAAAAGATGGCAATGAGCATGTAGCACAATGATGAGGCAGAAAAAACATCTTGGAAGACCCAAGTTACGGACTATTAAGAACACAGGCTGTCAGAAGAGCTTGGTGTACCAAAAGATTTTATATATCAGCACTAAAGATGCTGAAGATTTGTCTCGTGAATTGACACCAGTGCACATCTGACGTCTGCTTATTGCAAATCTAATATATTAAATATTAGGAAAATTGTCACAAGGGATGAAAAATTCATATATTACCGCAACGTCGAAACATGGCTCGTTAGCCTGCCAATATTATCGCTAAACAAATTACAAGTAGCGTTATATGTGAGCGGAACTTTGCAGGTGCAGGTGTTCCAAACGGGCATGCAATCGATGCAAATCTCCATTCTCAACAAATGGAACGAGTTCATGGAGTTTTGAGAAAGAGATATTCAGCATTAGAGCTCTCCTGTAGTGGGACAATGAGAGACACAATGCCGTTTGAGCAACCGTGAAAAAATCCAAGATTTGGAAGGGATCTAACTGCTACCTCACCCCGCATACAGACCTGATCTTGCACCTTCAGGTTACCATCTGTTTGGATACATGGTCTATTTACTATATAGAGGAAATTTCTAAAATGTGATCAGTGGAAGGGGGTAATCTTCGCATCAAAATCCACAAACTGGTACCTTGAGTGATAACAAACCTCGCTGAAAGGATTTTTACCCCAGTACTCATAAAGGCAAATGCCGGGAAGATACCCTAAACTTAGGTCTGGATCAATTTATTCCTTAAAAAATCCTTTCCCAATTTATCATTTCATCTAATGTATCATCAGTGCCCACAGCCTGTGATGTCTTAGTAGTAAAAACGTGCGTTAAACACCATTAAAAAGACTATAGAATCTAATGTTCTATATTTTGAAGTTTCGTTTAATTTTTTTGTCAAATATATTTCAAATAAATTTTTACTTAAAAACCGACATTGTTTATAAGACAGTGTCTAAATTTGACCTCATTACCTGAAATTATCAGTGAACAGTTTCATTTACAATTAAGTACCTGATAAGTTGAAGTCTTCTTGTTATTAAAACCATGAGATTTTTGGTCCATTATCTCTATTTTAAAAAACAACCCAATTATTTTTTTTATATTGAAACGAATTAATCAACATCCGAAACATTTAAACCGGTGGACTTGTCATCAGACATACTCAGCTTTTTCTACTAATATGATGTTTTAAAATAAAAATGTTGCCAACGTGGAATAAAACGAAGGAAAGGGAGGGAGGCTAAAATACTCCAATATACAGGATGTAATAATAAGATACGGCTAAACTTTCAGGACACATTCTTCACACATAGAAGAAGAAAATATATTATATTGACACAGTCCGTAAACGTTTTATTTTCCTGTTAGAACTCATTTTCTACAACCCTTCATAATACATTAATCAAGGGAAACACAGGAACAGAATATAGGAGCATACCGCATGAAATGTTCCAAATGTCCTCTTGGTTACGTCTGGTTAAGTTATAATTCTCAGGTTCACCGCCAGTGCTTAGTGTTCCATTTGAACGTAGGGAATGTTGATGCATGTATCAATGCTATCGGAGGGCATTGTGAATATTTCATCTAAGAAAGAGTTTCGTGTGGTATACTGGTGCGTTCTGTTCCTGTATGTTTCCCACGATTAATGTACTAAGAAAGATGTAGAAAATGAGTTCTGACTTGGAAATAAAGCGTTTCCGGAACTATGTCTATGTAATATATTTTCTTTTTCTATTTGTGAGGAATGTATCCTGAAATTTTGGCTATAACTTATTGTTACACCTTATATAATACACGAGTGTTCACATATGTAGCAAATCAGAGTTAACAGAGCTAGATGCTGCAGCTAATCCTAAACTAACATACTCATAGATTTTTTATTATGTGGAAAACCACAGCCTTTATAAAGTGTGTAAAGTAGTTGTACTTACCCACATGATCATGATCAGGAAGATTGAGTTGACGCAAAGCAAAGCTACAGCTGGACCCTGGTATATCCAGTCGTACTTATGGGGACTCCACCAGGAACAGTGCTTCATCATGGCCACATTTCCAATGCCTGCAGCCTGCAACAGGTGGATACAGTTAAGTAGCTATTCGTTGTTTCTGTTAGTGTAAATACGGAACGGTGCGTGACCAAATATTTACCTACCAATCAAAGCAGTTATGTCTATGAAATCAGGAAAGCATTCGAGCAAACTGCTCCCTTTAAAAAGGTCAGTTCAGACACTATCTATAAGAAAACATAACCTTTGTTGCACAATATTTTACTAACATACTGGATCATAACAGGACACTATAGGGTAGGTCCATAAGTTTCGCGCATCGCAGATAATCCTATTATCGCCTTCACAAAACTCTTATCTGCTGTCATACCTTATCTTTTAAATAAATAAATGCATCTGTAACTTCCGCTCCCCTGTATTCAGTTGTTCAGATATAATTGCATAAATGTATATTAAATGTATAGAAAATTTTGACATGTTCAAAGTAGAGTATGGAGCTATTATTACGTTCTTAAAAAAAAGGACTTACTTCAAATGAAATTAAACAGCGATTAGACGGTGTATATGGGGAAGCATCCCCTTCATATTCTACCGTAAAAGAATGGGCCAAACTTTTACGAATGGGTCGAGAAAGCATTGAAGGCGAAGAGCGTGCAGGTCGGCCCTCGGAGGTGCTCACTCCTGAAAACATCGCTCTTATGGAAGAAGAAATTATGGAAGATCGGCGGCTCAAAGTTACAGAAATAGCAGCAAAGTTAGGCCTTTCTAAAACAACAGTCCTTCGAATTATTCATGAACATTTAAACATGAATAAGTTTAGTGAAAGATGGGTACCTAAACTTCTGTTCTCAGTCCAAAAGCAGCAACGAGTCATCTGTTGTCAAGCATTTTTGGAGCTCTGCCGTAGCAAAGAGAGGGAGAGAGGGAGAGAGAAGTTCTGCAAACCATTGCTACAGGAGATGAAACTACTTGTCCATAAGAGAATCAATGGAGTGGAGTAAATCTTGCGAAGCACCGCCTCTACAGGCCAAAGTCACTCAGTCGACCAAGAAGATCATGGCCACAATCTTTTGGAATTGAGAAGGAATACTCTTCATTGACTTCAAGGAGAGGAACACGACAGTAAATGGGGAGTACTATGCTGGCCTACTGCACAGACTACGTGCTTCCATCGAAGAGAAAAGGCGAGGAAAGCTGAATGATGGTATGCGCCTTCTTCACGACAATGCGCCTGTGCACACAGTTCGTTGCAAAGGAAGCTGTGAAATGGCTTCAAGGATGGATATCGACCATTTACCCTACAGCCCGGATCTAGCTCCCAGCGGCTACTTCCTCTTCTCAAAACTCAAGAACCACCTTCGAGGAAGGAAATTTAAGTGTGACGAGGAAGTGATGCATGCTTTCAGGCCCATTTTGTAGACAATACTTCGGACTATTTTGGGAGGGGGGAATGAAATGTTAATTCAAAGACGTGAGAAGTGAATTGCAATAAAGGGTGGCTATAATGAAAAGTGAAATATAGGTTTTTATTTTTATCATACTTAAAAATGGTTAGACCGGACACTTATGGAACTACTCTCATATTTAGCTAGTTTTGCTTTTAACCACCATAGTACTGCAACCTGAAGATCTATTGACAACTTGGCAGCATGAATTCAGAGGAACGTTGCAAAGTTTTATTTTGTTTGACGTGGTCATGCGGCATTCTCCCTTTTTTATTTCATTATCCAGCACATTCCTAATGTCTTGTATTGAACAATACTTGCAGCAACATTTTCTGGATGTGGGTTTCTCTGTTTGTGTAGAAAAAACTTTTCAAAATACTATCAAAATAATAAAAATGCCCCAAATATTTGGCCAATGTCACATCTAAGGCAACTAATTAACCTGGATACACGCATTCCGTTACCTGTTTGAGCTATACCATTGAATCTTGGCAGTTTCGTCTTAATAGCATAAAGGGAAAAGGATTGCTAGTTCATTCAACTCTTTTCGTCTTTATGTGCCCAATTCTTGAAGTACTTTTGCAGCTCATCGATAGTCTGAATGACACGTCATCTCTAAAGGGCGTAACTATTATTATTTGTAATTCTACACAATATCTCGTAAAGGTTCGTACTTCTGTGATGATTTCGTCATATTTCAGGATAAATGTTCGTCGATTTTTCTTGTTCCTAACATGCATTATATCTTTGATTAATTTGTGCAAATTCTTGGATATCTCAGTAATTTCCTCTTCCTCCTCTCGTTTATTTGTATCTGTGTATAAAACATTCTGTTTCTTTAAAAATTAAATCTCAATTGCTGGTAAGTTTTTTCTTTGATTAATTAAAGCAAATTTACCTTAAGTGTCATTTTTTATTTTTCTGTTAGACTTAGTGCCACTGGCCTACAATATGCACAGTTCATATCGTTTTTATACTTCTCTGTAGTCCCGAAATAAACAAATTCATCCTATTTTGCAACTCTCGATTGTCGTTATTTTGGTAGATGTCTTCTTATATATGCTGATTACTTGTATATTTCTTAAAGATCATATACTATTTTATTTATTTATTTATTTATCTAATTATTTATAATGTCAGAGTTAAGGTCTTAGGGCATTTCTTCCACACAACATAAGTTAAAAACTAAACAAAAAGAAACGAATAATAGTAACTATAAACACAATAAATAAGTTACAGTCATTGTCAACACAGATCATATTTAGCTATTACATATATGTTAAGAGAAATAGATGAAAAAGCGTGGCTATTAAAATGAGCATAACACAATATTTTGTTTTAAAGCTAAAATGCATCTTATATACATATTTGTTAATTAAGTAAACATTTTAATTCTCATTTTTAAACATATGTGCATATATACAACTTATATATTAATTAGAATATTTATCATAAACATTTATGAATTAGACAAGTCTTGAGTTCTATTTTAAATCTATTGCCAAAAAGTACCTTTAATTTTCTGGGAAATTTGTTATATAATACACCACTCATTACATAAGGGTCGTGCATAGCTTTCTTTTTGTGTTTATATATTCTATGTATACCAATACTATTTCTTCTACTGTAAAAATGGGTTTAATTATTGCTTTTATTAAATGTACTACAACCAACAGCTATTAGCATTACTTTATACGCATAGAACGAAATAACTGTAAGAATTTTCTCTTTGATAAATATGTTACAACAAGATCCCAGTTGTTTAAGACTAAACACTATTGGAATGCATTTCTTTTATAGAAAAATATAGTGTGTTGATATGTGTTTGAGCAGCATAGCTCCACACTTCAACGCAGTGATTTAGACACAGAAGGATCAAATCATAATGCATAATTTTTAAATAAGTAATGTCAATGTAACTTTTCAAGGTTCTAACTAAATAAATAATTCTACTTATTTTATTACATACAAGATTTACTTGATTAGCCCAGGATAGGCCACCGTCTATTATAAAGGACAAAAGAGAGCGTTTTTTCTCAATATTTAACTTTAAAGTTGGAGATATCATTTCATTCAAGGTATTCCTATCACATATATAAAAAACACAACACTAATCTCTCGTATGTTTACATAATCTATTTGACTCAAAATACTGCAAACAATTATTGTAATTCGTTTTTGGTGATACCCTGTGTCTTGAAAAGCGCATTTTTTTATAAACGTTTGGTATTTGTACAAATCTAATCTATTTTTCCTATCAACGTTTCTTTTTTTCGTGTGTTACATCTCCTTGACACCATGAGCTCTGATGAATTTTCCAATAAATACTATGATTTAGTAAGCGCCAGTTCGAAGTATAGCAGAATTGTTTTATTCCAATCACTGCTCGAACATAGCCTTGAAAAACACTTTCATAATATAAAACTAACTGCGTTCTAAGGATTAATGTACAGAAAATGTCAAGTTATACATTGCATAGTTAGTCTAATTTATTTTA
Organism: Metallyticus violacea; assembly: GCA_030762175.1. NCBI lineage: Eukaryota > Metazoa > Arthropoda > Insecta > Mantodea > Metallyticidae > Metallyticus > Metallyticus violacea. The sequence continues at coordinate 96,057,427 of CM060834.1, forward strand.
AATTATACACATTGTATAATGTAATTAATTAAATATACGGTATTGGCGAAAAATTCAAAATTGGCTTCAAACAAAAACAAACACAATATGAATGTTGCTAAGATATAAGAAATTAAATAATCATACAAATCAACACACTTCAAAGTGCATAATGGTGGTTTTTTTGTTTAGAGGAGAACTTGTGGCTATTTTGTGGGTCAACCAGCGGCCACAAACCGCAAAAATGCTGAGTATGATCAAGTTGGACTTTAGAGTTCGTTTTGCTAAGGCACCACGGAGCTGAGGTGACTTGAAGTGCAGAAAAGGGCTTACGTTAAAAACGCGAAGAGAATTAGTAAGCTGTTTACTCGGGCGGAAATGTGTGTTGCCGTCGTCGTGTCAGTGATTCAATAGCTTATCAGATCAACCAGAAAGAGTGCCGAGTTTTAAATACCGCGATCAACAAAGAGCGAACACAAGGAGGGAAAGAAAAACTCATACACGCCTTGGAAATGAAAACTTTCCGCACTGGGACTGTAAATGAATTAAAAAATAGGAATCTTGACAGGGTATAAGTATAGGATGAAGAGGAGGACAGAAATTATCAGATAAAGAGATGATGATGATATTTGTGAGTTTTAAAAAAGGCATACGATTTTATAGATTGGGTTTCATTGATGAATGCGTTGGAAGAATTTAGAGTATGTGCTAAAACAATAACACGTCACAACAAAGGTTAACAAAAGCGAATGAAGTTTTAGATTTATAAATAAATTATCAGAACCTTTTGATATTGATACAGACGTGACCTCTCTCCATCCTATTCAACTGCTTCTTGGGAGAAAGTAATCAGAAAAATGAAAGAAAGAAATAAATCAGGACCAAATTATAAAATTAATGGAATTAGATTAGACCACCAAAAGACTGGGACTAAAATGTAATGTCTGCCATATGTATATGACATTGTAATCTTCGCAGAATTTATAGCAATTGCGACAAGACAGATAAAAGTATTGAAAGAAAGTACAAGAACATATATGAATAATGCTAGAGAGTCAATGGACAATGAAGGTAAAATATGGTGAAGAGTCCAACAGTTCAAGTGCTTAGGCATTGACTGTAAATGTCAATGAGAGGGTAGCAATTGAAGAGAGAGCAAGGAAAATGAACAAAGCTTTTAGATTCTGCCAGCTCACAAATCCAAATTCTTATTTTACCAGACCATATTTAGACACTATAGTACAGTAGTAAAACCGGAATGCCTGCATGTGGCTGAGACAATACCTTGAAAATGAGTTGCAATAATAGAAAAGAAAGAAAGGAACTTTCTAAGGAAGATCCTTAAAAAATGTAATAGTTAGTGAGGTCACTTTTCACTTGAGACTAAACTATGAAAAATATGAAAAGTTTGAAAAAATCTGCAATACAACGAAGAAAAGGCGGTAGGGTTTCAAGGGCATATAAGAATTGAATTGGAGAGAACAGCAAATAAGATCCCCGTATTCTAAGAGAAAAAAATCCCATAAGAGGTTCATCCAGATTTCAACAGTGTGCAGTCAAGAATGAATATATGAGAAATAGAGAAGTGTTGAGAAAGAAAATTGCAGAAATGAAGAATCTGTTCAAGAAAAATGAAAGAAAACATCAAAGGCATTCTCTGAAAAGAACGAATTAGAAGACGAGTAAATAGCTTGCGAAAGAGAAGGAATTTGTGTAATCGTAGCCCATAGTTGGATGAAATAAAAAATACACATTTACTGTTAATATAAAATAATAACTTACGCCATTCAAAATTATTACAATACGAAATAATATATTTAAAAGATATCGTCTTCATTCGGTCCTTCTGTTGGACTTCGGGTTCTATAAAATTGCAGAAGAGGGCAGACATAATCAACTGGGC